>BRDA01001949.1:6640-28272 GCA_036984385.1 Crenuchus spilurus
CCAACTTTTTTGGAATCCGGTTTGTACAGTTATATACACAGTTATACACACAGAAGGCTAAAACTCTTCTTAGTGGACAGAGCTCTGTAGCGTCTGCCGGAGGAGAGGAGGTGAAACATGAGATCATGATGTGAGGAGTCAGTAAAGAGCTTTTCTGCTTTGTGAGGAGTAAAAGTCCTGAATGGAGGTCAGGGGAGCAGCAGTGTTCTCTCAGCTGTTTATGGTTTCTGCAGTCTGGTCCTCCACACTGTGAAGATCTGTTCTGATCTTTTTTGGACATGTGGATAAACACTTGTTTTATTTTTGTCTCTGTTCTAGATGGTTCTGCGGGCCGGTCTGCCCTGCAGCCCTCCTCTCGCCCTACAGCCCCTCGTCCTCCAGTCCGAACTGATGAATCTGAAGCACAGCAGGGGTCTTCACCGGAGTCGAGTCGCTCTCAGCGCCCATCACTTCCAGATCTGTCCCGCCCACCTGGAAGTCCTGCCCCTTCCATGAAACACAGTACTTCGGCCCCACCCCCACCTCCGCCCATGTCTCGCCGTGGCAATGCCCCACCTGCCCCTCCACAGAAAGCGGGTGGGGGGTCGTATAATCGTGAGAAACCCCTCCCACCAACCCCGGGTCAGAGGGGTCCATCTCCTGCTCCGGCCCCACCTCCACCGCCGGTCAAACCGCCCCCCTCTCCCATCACCAACCGATCCTCTTCATCCTCCTCTTCCTCTTCCTCATCTCTGGCCCCGCCCCCTCCACCACCATATCGTCAACAGCTCTCTGTCTCTAACGGTCCCTCCAGCCCTGTTAACGAGGCAGCCCCCGAACTGCCTCAGAGACACAACTCCCTCAGTAAGAAACCTCCACCACCAGGGAGCCACACCCCCACCAGAGCCCATGCCCCACCCCCTCCACCTTCCCCTACACCACAGGCCGGGAGACCTCCGCCCCCTGCACGAGACCCCCCAGGGCGGGCTGCAGGTGAGGCTTTATTAAAGCTGTAAAGGTCATACGTTTATTATAAAAATGATATTTAAATCGGAGTGTGTGAAAAGGATAAGCAATGGTTTTCCTTTAAAACATAACAATTTTTTTTCTTAGCTCCTCCGGTACCTGGGCAGACGTCTCGGAACGGTCGGGACGCCCCTCCGCCACCGCCCCCTTACCGGACTCATGGTAGCTCTTCAGACCCACCCAGTAGAGGCAAGCCCCCACCACCCCCCTCCCGTACCCCTGCTGGACCCCCACCCCCACCCCCACCCATCCGCAATGGACACACCTCCAATCCCCGCTCATTCGTAGGTGAGTGCTCCACAAACTGTCCTCCGCATGAGGGCTTCAACTACAAGACTTTCTGATTGCTACAGTCATATCGCCCCCTACACTTCCTGTAGAGTATTACAGTCTGTCAGAGTGACTGTGTGGATCATATGAACATTATAGAACATTATAGAGCACTTTTTATATAAACAATAGAAGTCATATTACTCCTTACATGTATATATGTACGATTCCTTTTGTTGCAGCCCTACTCCACCTGCATACTGAGTCCTCCTCCACTCACCTGGCCTCCTTCTGTACAAAACTGCACTGTCGCTTAATAATGAACCTTAAAATAATCACTTTAAAAAAGTTAAAGTGAATGAAAGAGTGAAACAGATGGTCTGTTTTTATTTTCTATGATAAAGTCATTCTCTTTGTTTAAGTATAGCTGCTGATAACTGATGATTATTGTTATTATAGCTGATAATTCCAGCTCACACACTGGGAATGTTTACCTTCTTCTAGACCCCTCTCGTCCTCTGGAAACTGTGTCTCTCTGTAATGAATGCTGAAGTTCATAATTCAGTGTGAAGTTTACATGATTTACATTAAAATGGCTTTATTATGAGTATCTACCACCAGAGTTTATTCTCAGCCCAGAATGTTCTGTTAATTACTGTGTAAAGTACTGTCCTGTGTGAGCTCTGATGTACAAATGTCTGGTTGATTCCTGCAGAAATGATGAAGCAGTCGTGTTTGATAATCAGATGTAAATGACTGTAGATCTGTCAGAGGCTCACACTGACTCTGATTTTCTCTCTGATCTGTGCTGTACAGACGACTTTGAGTCCAAATACTCATTTCATTCACTGGACGACTTCCCCCCACCAGAGGAGTACAGACACTTCACTAAAGTCTACCCCAGCAAAGCCAACCGAGGTGAGGCTCTGCAGTTATTTCATAAGTGTACACCACCTAAAACTACACCTAAAACTGTACACCCAGAACTGTTCACCACGCAAAACTGTATACCACATATAACATACACCACCCAAAACTGTACACCACCTAAAACTGTACACCACCCAGAACTGTACACCACGCAAAACTGTATACCACATATAACATACACCACCCAAAACTGTACACCACCCAGAACTGTACACCACGCAAAACTGTATACCACATATAACATACACCACCCAAAACTGTACACCACCCAAAACTGTACACCACCCAAAACTGTACACCACCCAGAACTGTACACCACGCAAAACTGTATACCACCTATAACATACACCACCCAAAACTACACCTAAAACTGTACACCACCTAAAACTACACCTAAAACTGTACACCACCCAGAACTGTACACCACCCTAAACTGTATACCACATATAACATACACCACCCAAAACTACACCTAAAACTGTACACCACCCAGAACTGTATACCACCTATAACATACACCACCCAAAACTACACATAAAACTGTACACCACCCAAAACTACACCTAAAACTGTACACCACCCAGAACTGTACACCACGCAAAACTGTATACCACACATAACATACACCACCCAAAACTACACCTAAAACTGTACACCACCTATAACATACACCACCTTAAACTACACCTAAAACTTTACAATACCCAAAACTGTACACCACCTAAAACTACACCTAAAACTGTACACCTCCCAGAACTGTACACCACTTAAAACTACACCACCCAAAACTGTATAACACCTATAACATACACCACCCAAAACTACACCTAAAACTGTACACCACCTATAACATACACCACCCAGAACTGTACACCACTTAAAACTACACCACTGAAATCTACACAACCCAAAACTGTATACCACCTATAACCTACACCACCTAAAACTGTACACCACCTAAAACTACACCATCCAAAACTGTACACCACCCAAAACTCTACACCACCTAAAACTGTACACCACCTAAAACTACACCTCCTAAAACTGTACACTACCCAAAACTACACCACCCAAAACTGTATACCACCAAAAAACATACACCACCCAAAACTATACCATGCCTAAAACATACACCACCTAAAACTATACTCCTCCTAAAACTTTACCACCCAAAACTACATCAACTGTAACTTACGTCAACTAAAACTACACCAACTAAAACTACACCACCTAAAACCATACACCAACTAAAATTTACGCCAACTATAACTACACCACCTAAAACTATACATCACCCATAAATCTGCATTACTGACTGAGTGGAGGATAATCTACAGTCTAACTGAGGGGTTTCTAATAAAGTGGCCAGTGGGTGGAGACAGTGGGTGGAGCAGGAAGAGGGGCCAGTATGTTAGTATTTCAGTGACATTATAGATAGTTAAACTCAGACTCGCTGCTGGAGGAGAGAAGCTTATCTGCTCTGTTAACCTGAAAGAGTTCATGTAGAACCTTTCAGATAAACCGCTGGACCATCAGGAGCATATGGTGTACTTTGCTGGACTAAATGGACCGGTGTTGTGTTCTGTGTGGGTGAGAACAGTCTCAGAGGGTGATGGATTCTGACTGTATGTGTCTGTATTTCAGTGGTCAGGGGGGCTCCTCCTCTCCCCCCGGTGGGCAGGTGAAGACTGTGACGGGTCACACGGTGCCACACGAGAGGCAAGGATTACACCGTTATACATACATACAGACAATCTCTCTCTCTCTCTCTCACACACACACACACACACACCTGCACCTTATTAACACCCTCTCTTCCCTCGCTGGACTACATTCCATCACACTGGGACCGACTCCATCACAGCTACTGGACTCCAGAGAGGGACAGTAGCAGGAGACGACCTTCCACACCCGGCCAGTTTCTCTCTCTGTCCAAATCTTTTAAGTCCGTGATGTGCATGTTTAACAGTGCCAAGTCAGCACCAAACAGTACCGTTACGCCTCGGGTTATTGCCGGTTCTGGAATGGACAGAAATGGTGAAAAAGGTTAGAACTAACGCTCCTGACTACATGGTCTTCGTGTCGTAGTGATGATGAATGCTCTGTCTGTAACCTGTCTGATGCACTGTGAACATGCCAACGAGGACGTCGTCTGTCTGAGTGGACACGTAAAACTTCATTTTCGGTTGACCTTTGACCCCCCCTACCTTTTTAAGTTTACGTTGGGGGGTGTTGAGGACGATGTTCTCTCCAGAAGTGCCAAGAGTGGCAGGTTGTAAAGGGCATGTTTGTGTCTTCTCAGGCCTTTGCTCGTGTACTGCAGGTGCTGATGTGCTGACCCTGATGGATGTTGTTCTCGTGGCTTTGCCGTCTGTCATAACTGAGGATAAAGACTTCAGAAGTGGAGAGGCCTGTCTGTGCTCTTCCTCTGTTCTGAACACCTCTTGTTCACCGTCTGGATCAGCCTATCAGAGTGAAGTGGGTGTGGCTGTTATTATAGACACACCCACACATTTAAATAACTTTTGTTTTTAACCTGAAAATCTTAGTTTTTTTAGTTTTGTTTTGCTAACAACGGTCTAATCACGTTTCACAATCATGCATGATGGCTTAAATATGTGTAACCTTAGCTGTAACCGTTCTGCGAGGACATCTCGTCTCGTGTACGTCTTCCATTTGTTGGGCCTTGACAAACGTGACCAAGCTGCTCTTTCTGAAACTCTTCGCTTCGCGCTTCGCTGTTCTAAACGGCTGAAACCACACGACCAGAGACTTGAAGCTCTAGTCAGCTTTGAGTTACTGTAGCTCTACGCTCTTGTGAACCTGCTGAGAAGAGCTGCTACAGGAGTCACTCAGTTCGGATCTTCTTGAAATGCATTTTAAAGACTTTTTTAGGGAATTTGCATGTGAAGCTGCAGACTGCTGTGCTTTTCCCTCGTCAGGAACTCGCCTTCTGGACCTGAAAATGTGAACTGGGAAACGTAGCGAAGCTCAGAGTCTTACTTTACTGTGTAATAATGCTGATGATTAGCAACTATCATAGTTATTATTGTGTTCAACTAACTGTTTATCCTTTAACTCTGTAGTTAGATCTTAAAGAAGAGGCTTCATTAAAGAGGTGTTGGGATGGGGGTGTAGTTGATCATTCTTAAGACTTTAACAGCTTTTTGGATCGTCTGCATTTATAACTCTACAGTAAGTGGTGAAGTTCCTGCTGTTGGTGCATTTCATACATTCATTTCAATACAACAGCAATAAAAAATACATAAAAAATACACTGTATGCATGTAGACCCCCTCCACCCTCCTCTTCTGCCTTACATGGTCATTAACTCATCGGTACACCATTTGTAAGAAATAAATCTATGTAGAGATATAGTGATAGAATCTATTTTGAAGTTGTACAAAGCTTGTAATATAGAGAATGCTTTGGAGTAAATGTGAATAACACTGGGCCTGTACAAGGTGAGCTGTCCATCTGTATGTCCTAATATAAGTGACTGAGTGAGGAATCCCCCGCCTGCCACCAGGGGGCAGTGTAGACTTATTTACAGGAGCAGAACTTCACTCACATTGAGAGGGAGACTCCTTCATCCTCACCCCGTTACGCTCTCTGTATGTTTTGCACTTCTCTGTTGATCAGCCAGTTCAAATAAAATCTACAAATGAGAAACTGTAACCCGTGTGTTTGTCAGCTGTGGGTGAAAAGGTCTTTAAAAAGGTTTAAATGTGATCTTAATGCTGTAATTAATGCTGTTGTACTCAAGACCGGTCTCAGTCTCAAACACATGGTCTCAGGGTGAGGTGGACTCAAACTGACCCGGTCCGGTGTGTCTGAGAACAGTAATTACAGGCAGATTATTATTATCAACAGTCCATTCAAATACTGTTTTCATATTTATTTATAAAAATGGATGTATGGCTGTTGGTGTATGTTCAGTTGACTTTGTGGTAAAGAAGGGACAGAACCATCATCAGCTTCCAAAAATTACTTTAGTTTGACTAACACTATAATATAATAATAATAATAATAATAATAATAATATAATAATAATAATAATGAATGATGATATGTGTACAATGAATAAAAAAAAAATTACAGGTGCTGGTCATAAAATTAGAATATCATGAAAAAGTTGACTTATTTCAGTAATTCCATTCTAAAAGTGAAACTTGTATATTATATTCCAGACATGGGAACAAGTCACTAAGTTGCAAGTAACAAGTAAGTCCCAAGTCAATACAAGCGAGTCTCGAGTCAAGTCCCACGTCTTAAAATTGGAGTCCCAGTCAAGTCACCAGATGTAAAGTCATTTCAATATTTAACACAATTGATGCAGTTAACAGTATACTGCACTACAGTTGATTAGTAGTATATTAAAATGACATTAATCATAAATGTTTTATAGTATTTATTATAACAAAAATAACTTGCATATGACAAAGTGCTTTTTTACTTAACAAAAAAGTTAATTTTCAATAAATAATTTGTTTGAAAAGCTGCTTTTCAAAGAACATTAACATGGTTCTAACAGTTCCTTTCACTTTTTGCGTGAAAGAGAAAATATGGAGTATTTATATACAGTATATATAGAAAAGCAAATATGGAGGTATGTTCTTCTTACATTATATTGACTACTACTACTAATAATAATCATGCTAACAGTAATATCTGTGATTGGACGTTCTAGATTTTAGGCTGGGTTCAGGTTGTATAGGGCGCTTTATGTCAAATATCGGGCTGGAGATTTTTGGGGACCTGGCAACCCTGCTGTTATTTAACACATATCTGCTCCCCACCGTCTATGTAAGTCCACCCTTCAGTAAGTAATCCTGCAAAGTGTGAAACACATAAATGACTTCTTTTTAATAAACAAACTTAAATGTAATAAAACGATAAAGTGCAAAAGTTTTCATGCTTCACCAAAACGACTCTGATTCAATGCAATTTGTAAAACTTTATCTGGAATGATGTGATTATGCACATGCGCGGTACAAATCAGGCAGGGTGAACGGATTGGGTCGTGACAAGCGTTTAATACAAAATGATCCAATTATGTGATTCAGTTTTACTTACTTATTATGTTCAAATGGGGGTTTCAGGTCTTTTCAAGTCTTAAATCTCAAGTCCAAGTCAGTAAAGGTAGAGTCTAAGTCAAGTCACAAGTCATCAGTTTGGTGACTCAAGTCGAACTCGAGTCCAAGTCATGTGACTCGAGTCCACACGTCTGTTATATTCATTCATTACACACAGACTGATATATTTCAAATGTTTATTTCTTTTAATTGTGATGATTATAACTGACAACTAATGAAATCCCAAATTCAGTATCTCAGAAAATTAGAGTATGACTTAAGACCAATACAAAAAAATGATTTTTAGAAATGTTGGCCAACTGAAAAGTATGAAGATGAAAAGTATGAGCATGTACAGCTCTCAGTGTTTATTTGGGGCTCCTTTGGCCTGGATTACTGCAGCAGTGCGGCGTGGCATGGAGTCGGTCAGTCTGTGGCACTGCTCAGGTGTTATGAGAGCCCAGGTTACTCTGATAGAGGCCTTCAGCTCTTCTGAATTGTTGAGTCTGGCATATCACATCTTCCTCTTCACAATAGCCCATAGATTTTTTGTGGGGTTAAGGTCAGGAGAGTTTGCTGGCCAGTGAAGAACAGGGATACCATGGTCCTTAAACCAGGTTCTGGTAGCGTTGGCACTGTGCAGGTGCCAAGTCCTGTTGAAAAATGAAATCTGCATCTCCATAAAGTTGGTCAGCAGCAGGAAACACAAAGTGCTTTAAAACTTCCTGGTAAATGGCTGTGTTGATTTTGGACCTCAGAAAACACAATGGACCAACACCAGCAGATAACATGGCACTCATACTGTGGACTGTGGAAACTTTGCACTGGACCTCAAGCAACATGGATTCTGTGCCTCTCCTCTTCCTCCAGACTCTGGGAGCTTGATTTCCATAGGAAATGCAAAATTTACTTTCATCAGAGAGCAGAACTTTGGACCATTTTGTCTTTAGTCCAGGTGAGACACTTCTGTCGCTGTCTCTTGGTCAAGAGTTGCCGGACACAAGTAATGCAACAGCTGAAGCCCATGTCGTGCATATGTCTGTGTGTGGTGGTTCTTGAAGCACCGATTACAGCTACAGTCCACTCTTTGTGAACCTCCCCCACATTTTTGAATGGGTTTTGTTTCACAGTCCTCTGCAGGGTGTGGTTAACCCTAATGCTTGTACACTTTTTTCTTCCACATCTTTTCCTTCACTTCACCTCTCTATGAATGTGCTTGGACACAGAGCTCTGTGAACAGCCAGCCTCTTTAGCAATGATCTTTTGTGTCTTGCCCTCCTTGTTCAAGATGTCAATGGATGTCTTTTGGACAACTGTCAAGTCAGCAGTCTTCCCCATGATAATGTAGCCTACAGAACTAGACTGCGAGACCATTTAAAGGCCTTTGCAGGTGTTTTGAGTTAATTAGCTGATTAGAGTGTGACACCAGGTGTACTCAATATTGAACATTTTAATCACAATATTCAAATTTTCTGAGATCCTGAATTTGTGATTTTCCTTAGCTGTAGTTATAATCATCAAAATTAAAAGAAATAAACATTTGAAGTGTATCAGTCTGTGTGTAATGAATGAATATAATATACAAGTTTTACTTTTTGAATGGAATTACTGAAATAAATCAACTTTGTCATGATTAATTTTATGACCATGAACTAATTTTATGACCAGCACCTGCATATATTCTTCTTTTTACATTTATATGATGGTGGGGGGGGGGTCTTTAACCAGTATTGTCTTAGTCTCAGTCTAGATTTGAACTCGACTACTAAAAGTCTTGATCTTGACATGTCCTTGTCTCAGACTTGGCTCTTAAGTCTTGACTACAATAGAAATAATTACTGATGAAAACTGGCTTTTTATGTCTTCTGAGCACAACAGGTACTTTTTAGTCTGTAGGAACAGGTGATGACTATGATGGCCAATAGAAATACTCCAAAACCTTGGAATAAAATATCTTTAAAAGTTGATTTTTATATTTTCTGTGAAGTCACTTTTCGTAGACGTTTTGGAGAGTGATATGTTTGTTTCTTTGATGTTCCATTAAGAAAGGTACTGTAAATGAGAAGCAGGTAGGCTTTGGAACCACAGGTGAATAATGCTGTACCAATCCTGATACCATTCTTGCTGCATGACCCATGGTATCTGGAGGTTTTTCTTGTTAATGACAGCAAGCCATCCTGGCCCAGAAACGGGCCCAAACCATGATACTACCACCACCATGTTTCACAGATCAGATGAGGTGTTTATACTGGAATGCAGTGTTTTCTCAAAACATAACACTTCCCATTTAAACTAAAAATATAAATCTTGGTGTCATCTGTCCACTAAACATTGTTCAGTAGTTCTTCTGACTTGTCCATGCGATCTTTAGCAATCTGCAGATGGGCAGTAATGTTCTTTTAGGAGATCAACAACTTTCTCCTTGTAGCTCTGCCATCATTGTTGTTCAGTGTTGCCATTTTGGTGTTATTCCATCAACATTATTTCGGAAAGTATTGCCACATATAGCTCCTGCAGTGTTATCTCTGATTAACATTTCATTCACTGCAGTTTGTGTTTCTTCATATTTTAAGCATGCTTCGGTTCAGCCATCGATGAAAAAAAATCTGGATGATGCTGAATTCAAGAATTACAGACCAATATCTAAACTCCCATTTATGTCTAAAGTTTTAGAGAAAGTGGTAGCTAACCAACTTACTGCTGCTCTGGAGAAGTATGATAGTTATTATAAGTTTCAGTCTAGTTTTCACAAACGTCACTCTCGTCACACAGAGAGCCTTTTTGAGTGTCTCTAATGAATTGTTAATGTCCTTTGTTGTAGGTGAGTGTTCAGTTCTGGTAGTGCTTGACCTCAGCTCTGCGTTTGATACTGTACACCGTCATTAATAAATAGATTAAAGTGGGGTGAGCTTATCTGACTCAGTACTACAAAGGTTTATATCATCTTCTTGAGAGAAGTTTTGCTGTGACAATTGGAAATGTTGTCTCTGACTCTGCTCCATTGTTTTGTGGTGTTCCACAGGGTCTGGTGTTGGGGCCGTTGTTTTTTCTTCTTTATATGCCGCCTTTAGGACAGATTACAGAGTTTTAATATTGCTTATCATTTATTTGCAGATGCCATTCAGCTTCATCTTACATTTAAATCTGGTGAAATAAAAAATGTCCATAGGCTCATTGACTGTCTGGATGATATCAGGGATTAGACGGCTAAACGCTGCCAAAACAGAGATTCCAATTGTTGCTCCTGGAAGGGTGGCTGCTTTAATCAAGCAATCTTTTGGGCTTCTTTCTCCTCAAGTTTACGTAACTTAGGTGTTACTTGATGTTAGGTCCTTGATGTTTGGCACACATGTTAAACAATTGACCTCAGGAAAAGATCCTGTTTCTTTCATTTGTGAAATACTAGTGAATTGAGATCTGTAGTTTCTTTTTTTGGCATGAATTAAGTTTAATCAGATGTGTTTGTGACAGTTTTTTTTCTTCATTTAGACATGAAATACTGGACTCTGTTGTGTGTGCTGGTCATAACTTTTAAGGTAAAATATGTGACATGGTCTGTAGGAGGATGTTTCCCCTTTAGTGTCGGAGGTTCAGAGGTTCCTCTTTTGTTGAAAGTGCCTGACTGACAGTTATGTAACACACACTCAGCAGTGTTCAGGTGAGCTGTTGTTAGAGTCACCAGTGAGATGACAAATGTGCCGGTGAATTCTAGGTCACTGACCTGAAATAGAAGCAAATGAAATAGAACCCATCTCGGCTCTGCCAGAAAAATCTGCTGTTTTATTTCTTTTGAGTCTATTTTTAATTTTCCTGATTTACTGAGTTACAATAACCTGCTCTGTTATTATAAAAACAGTCTAAAAATCTCTCCTCTTTTTCCATGAAAACGGTGTCCTGATTCTTTTCAGAATCTCCTGCAGTTTCAGTCCATAAATAATTGGGTTAATTAGAGGAGGAATGACCAGGTTCTCTACTGACATTATCATGGCTACAACATGAGGGACGTTTCCTTCAAATCTGCTGTTGATGATTTCAAAACAGGATGTTACAGAGAAGCTGATGAAGATGAAAAGATGAGGGAAGCAGGTCTGCAGAGCTTTTCTTCGGAAATCTGTAGAGTTCTTTAAACAGACAGAAAGTATTCTAACATACGAGAAGATTATGAAGATCACAGGAGGAAACACAGCAATACACAAAATAAACAGACCGTACAAATTATTAACAGTGATGTCTCCACAGCTTAACTTCACTATTGCATAATTATTACAGTAAATTCTGCTGATGTTGAGCTTGCAGAGCTGAATTTGGTATGTTAGTATAATTCCTACACCGTTTTCACAGGACGGCACCAACCAGCAGCACAATAAGAGCTTCTTAACAGTGGAGATCTTTACAATTGCTGAGTACTGTAAAGGTTTACATATGGACACGTATCGGTCATAAGCCATCGCTGATAACAGAGTAAACTCTGACACTCCATAAGTATAAACACAGAAGGCCTGAAATAAACAGGCTTGGTAGGAAATCACTTGAGTCTCAGACAGAAAATCACTCAGCAGTTTAGGATAAAGCACAGTGGCTCCACACAGAGCGTTACACAGTAAAGCAGAGATGAAGATGTACATCGGCTCATGGAGACGTTTGTCTGAGTATATAACAGAAATAACAACAGTATTACAACAAATAATCAATAAATACAATACAAGAGTAATAATAAAGTAAAAATATCTGTACTTCTGCAGCTCTACATGTCCCTCCAGAAATAAGAACGTAATGTTAGCAGAATAATCCATAACTTCAGCTCCATCAGTCAGTCAGAACCGTTCTGCTCACTGTAAGTCATGTTCAGTTATACTGTAGCTGTACATTCCCACTATAGTGAGCACAACCACATATTTATACACTTACACACACATTGTGTTGTTCACTGACTGACTGACAGATCCTAGTCCTGCCCTTTTGTTTGTGTGGCCACAGAACAACATAATACTGCTAATCTCCACTGGGTTTGAGGAAAACTGAAATGGGAATTGTACAGTAACTGTCTAAAATGAGGAATACAAAACATTTAAAATAAATGAAATACAGGTTTTATTGTCTTTTATGTAAAAGTAACAATAGACTGCACAGTTTGCTAAACAGGAAATTCACAACCAATCCAAAATGTGTTAAACAGTAAACAATAAACCTAAGCATTACATAACTCTGCCCAACATTTAAAGGAAATATTTTTAAACATTTTACTTGTAGGTGACATTTCAATAGTCAACATTATCTTGAACCGGACTTAGTATAAAGATCCAAGGCTCCTTTCTGTTGTACAGTTAAATGTTCTTTATGTTGTTTGTACTTGGGCACTGTGTGAGGCATCTCTCCAGTAGCTCTTTTAACTCCTTTTTAATTACTTTTCCTTACTTTTTCTATTTTTTTGCTCTTCTGGTGAAGATATTGAGTGTTATACATATCTCATTGATATCTATATTTGCAGGGGTAAGATAATGAAACTGAAACAGCTGGTTTTAGACCACAATAATTGATTAGTAGGTGTAGGGCCTCCTTTTGCAGCCAATACAGCGTCAGTTAGTCTTGGGAATGACATATACAAGTCCTGCACAGTGGTCAGAGGGATTTTAAGCCATTCTTCTTGCAGGATAGTGGTCAGGTCACTACGTGATGCTGGTGGAGGAAACCGTTTCCTGACTCGCTCCTCCAAAACACCCCAAAGTGGCTCAATAATATTTAGACACAAAGACTTGCTGTCTTGGTCACAGATGCACCAGCAAGACGTGCAGCAACAATTTGTCCTCTTTTGAACTCTGGTATGTCACCATAATGTTGTGTGCATTGTAATATACTATATAACTGTGCTCTTACCTGCTAACTGAACCTTCACACTCTGCTCTTACTGGTGCAATGTGACATTAATGAAGATTGGCCACCAGACTGGTCCAGTTTAGCCATGAAACCTCCCACACTAAAATGACAGTGTTTCACTTTCACTGTCTTAACCCCTGTAACTTTTTAATGCAACCGAGAAACAGTTTGCTCACTTATTCAAGAGAGGAGTTGCTGGCTCTAAGAACAAAGGGATGAGCCCGGATACGACCCTCCATCCCGTAGAGCTGAGGAGGGGACTCGGTGGCTGCAAGGCTAAAAGCTAGGCTAATGGACAACCAAAGGTGCTACAAACCAGCAATTCTTTCCATTGTTATGGGGAAAGTGAATTCACTGATAAATAAGATTGACGAGCTGTCTGTATTGAACAGTCAGCAGATTTATTGTGAGAGCAGCGTATCTCTACAGAGACATGGCTAACCTGCCTCGTAACAGATGCTAATGTTGACATCCTGGGATTTGACAGACACTGAAGTATCGGGAGTAGAGGTCTGCGCGGGACTGATTTTTAAACCGGCTCCCACTTGTTTTCATCCTGATCCTGCAAAAAGAACAGCAGTGTTGGTCGTGCTCTCACCCGCTACATGTAGTTGTCCGCCCGCTCCTGCCTGCAGACCTCAGCATTCACAAAAATGATTTGCTAAATTGAATTGAGAAAAGACCTGGGGCTACAGCCCGTAGCCTGGCCCTGGTCCTCACATGAATCAGATTAACTATATACAGTGCTTGAAATTTACTTACTTATTTATTAAAACAGCAAAATATTATTTAGGTTTAAATGAATAATTAGGGTCTGACAGCTGCACAGCAGCGTAACCCTTTGTGCCATGGCTACCACCTGTGATACAGCCAGCACTGTCGGCTGTATTTAGAATGCTTCTTTAAGGTGACCAGCTCTCCGCACTCATCACAGGTTCAGCCATCTCCTGGCTGCATCCAGGCATCCTTTTTCACACCACAAGACACATCAAATAGATGGGAGGCTACCAGTGTCCAGGTTGACTTTATCAAAGGTGGAAGCATCAACATAAGACAGAGAAGTCAAGTCAAGTTTGTTTTTAAATTGCTTTTTACAGCTGATGTCACAAAGCAGTTTTACAGGGTCAGTAATAAAACAGCAGAGAAGAATGCTGCTGATCACACTCTGAGGCATGAAGCGCAAACACAAATTCTGGCTTATACCCATATAAAGGTCCTGCATATTTCAGAGGTCTGAGGGTCGTGGGTGGTGCACATGAGTAGCTCATCAAGAATGATGGCCTAACAGTCAAGAAGGGTGGACAGATGGTGTTTATGAGGAAGGTTTGCACTAGAGCTGAAGCAGTGCATGAGCAGAGTAGCTCGGGCTTGAAGGAAGCACAGAGACAGCAGTTGTGGGAGTTGATGAGCCAGCACAACAGCATCTTTGCAGCCTAAACTGACATAAACCAATTGGACCAGCACAGCATTAACACAGGCATAGTTGCTGCAATTTGACTTTTCCTCCACTGGCTTCGGCTGGCAAAGAGAACAGTCAGAGTAGACGATAAAAGAAATGGCAATGATAGGAGGTATTAAGTCACTGAACAGCCCGTGGACACTAGTGGTCCTTGCCAAGAAGAAGACTATTGGCAGCTCAATGCTGTCACCAAGGATGATTCATATCCACTCCCCTGGAGCAGTGATGCCCAGGACCATCTAAGCTGATCTGCGTGGCTCAGCTCACTGGACTTCGCCGATTCTGGTGTGCACTTTTGGGCTTTGACAGTTTACAGTAATGGCCTTTGGCCTCTGAATCACCCAGTCCACAATGGAGTCGGTGCTCGCCAGCATTCCTATGGACAGATATATTATCGTCCTTAATTCTGTTCTAGCCTGTGCTAGACTTTGATGGAGCACTAGCAAATGTAAAGCTGTGGTTAGACACAAAGAAGTGCAACCTCCTCCAATGGCATTTGATCTTTCTTGGCCACATTGTCAGCAGTGGAAACTGACACAGTATGACGGTGGCCTACTTTGCAGTGTTGGAAAGCTATTCAGTCTCCTCCAGTCCGGTCATACTACTGCCTTCTGGCTGTGCTCTCTTCACCAAAATGGAGCAAATACAGAATCTGTATCACCTTTGATGCTGCACAGATCTGCTAGCTGTTGTGAACAAGACCCCAACATACTCAAACTCCTCCAATTGAGGCAAGGACACCTTCAGCCTTGCAGCCACAGCTCTGTCAGCTGCCTCAATGTTGAATGTCCAGAATATAGCCAATTCAGACTCGATGGCCTCTGCCTCCCACAGAATGTACTCAAAGCTTTGTTGAATGTAGGAGCTGAAATTCTTTGTGACGTTTTTTTATGCCAAAAGTTCCCAGCAAATAAGAAGTTGGACCTTAGGAACACATGGACCATACAGCTCTATCCTGAACTATCCACTCTGCACAGTTGGCCATTGTCACTGATCAACACCCATGTGATCAGGATGTGTACCTGCCCTTGGCCCTGATGGCCTGCCACACCACATTTAAGGAATTGACTAGGTTCACACCTGCACTGCTCAAGTTCAGTTTCAAGCACAAAATGCCCAATGAGCTGGCTTTTAGAAGGCAAAGTGAGGACAAGACTTGATTTCCTGGATCATTGTTATGCAGTGGAATTGCACCATCATCAAGGGGAGACCAGCACTCAGCAGAAGCAGGCATATAACATATCAAAATGAGCTGCTGTCAGCTGGAGTTTTGGTCTGGCTGTACAACCTTCACTGCTAGAAAGGCTGCTGTCCCAAGCTGATGTGACCTTTGGAGTGGCCCTGCACAGTGAAATAATGTCTGAGTGAGGTGGTGTATTGTGGAGTGGAGGAGTATAGGTGGGGTGAGGTAATGAACTTTTCTGGTACACAGGGATGAGTTTGCCCAGTACTGGCCCCATGAACAGGAGACCAAAGAGCAACAGGTAGGCAGAGGAGCAGAGGTTTAGGTACCCGGACCCAAGGAACATGTATCAACTTTTCACTTTGCTAATGAGGACAGTGGTGAAACTGAGGTGACTTCAAGAAGACCTCAGAGGAAGCATCGCTCTCCTGTGCACCTGAAAGCCTTTGTGTAAACTGTGTGTTTCACTGATTAATGTAGGGGGAGTTATGTTGCATCAGCTAAGGAGGGGTGTGGTACTCCCATGTTTATTGTTTTTGTTCAGTGTTTGTTTAGTAGACCAGTGTTTTTCAACCTTTTTTGAGCCACGGCACATTTTTTACATTAAAAAAAAAAAGAAATAAAAAAATCCTGCGGCACTAAAAAAAAGTTACTAAATGACACATTGTAGCTTAATGCTGCACATTTAATGACAATATAATTTCTAAATTTACTCACTTAGTGTGAAACCTGTTTCTGTTTAGAAGAACACAAAGCTGATATCCTGGCAGGGATTGAAGAGATGCACTCACAAAGCTCTTCCTCAATTGCTCTGATTCTCTGTTTTTAGTTTTTATTGTGGTCATGCTTGAAAAGCTCAGCTCACATAGATTTGTTGTTGGAAAATGTGGAAATAGCTGTTTGTCAGAATGGGAAACTCTTTAGCAGCAGTCAAACAAAAACCAAAACCAAAAGATGAGTCTTTTAAGCTTGATTGGCACCATGGCACTATTGGACAGCTTTTCCCACACACACTAAACATAACGGAACCGGTGCTGCTGGATTCCCGGTGAAAGTAAATCCAAACGAAATATAACTTTCATTGTACTGCCTCGAGCTCAACGTTTTTTTTTCTTCTTTTGACCACAACTCATAGTAGGCTCATCTTCTGGGTTAGAATTCTGTCCAGGGCCCAGTTCAGTCTAAATTTTTCCTCTTCAAATATTTATATTGTCTTGCCACCGCAACCACTCCCAGGCATCACTTCTTTTGTTTTCACGGCACCTGGCATCCTTACTGTCGGCCATTATTACTGTGCTACCTACTGCCACCCGCTGGCAAAGATGGGTGTTACTAATGACAAGTCCAGCTAATTTTTTCGTCGGTGAAACTGCTTTTGTGCTCTGCTGAGAGGCAAGGAAGCCCTTTTGATAAGCTCTGACCATCTGCTGCTGCGGGCAAATTAAATGAAACTGGACAATTTCCTATGGCACACCTGACGATCTACAGTGGCTGAAAATCACTGTAGTAGACTTTAGTTGGAGTTTTTGGGTTAAATGTGTTTTTGAGTAGTTTACATAAATGTGAAGTTTAATAATTGAGTTGACTTGGCTGTGTTTTGGCATTTTTCAATGTGTGAAAGTCCCAGTTTTATGACTTAAGATCCGATAATATTTTAGGACAAATTTAGACAAATATAGAAAATTCTAAAAGGTTCACAAAAGTTCTATTGACAGTGTATGCTCCTGTAACTAGCGAAAGGTTCTTTTTATTTTCTTACAGCATCAGTTATCTTACACACATTTGCATTTAATAGTCAGACTAAGACACGTTACATAGAGATCAGAGAGAGAAGTAAAGAACAGTAGTGCAGGGTCGATGCAGAGAACTTTCTTGGTGAGATGTTGTGTCTGTGGTTGAACATTCATTAGTGAATGTGATCAGATTCCATCTCACTGGATGAAAATAATTTTAATTTACTGAAATGACATTATGCTCATCTGAATTCTGCAGTAAATCTTTATTTCCTGACTAAAGTTTAGTCTCTGCAGTGAATGTTTATTATATTAACCTCAGATAATATTTCAAACTTTTTTAAAATTTGATTTAAATAACTACAACCAGATGCAATATGAGTAACTTATTATATGATTATAAACTGAATAACAGGTTAACAGTTAAATTAGAAAGACTGAGAAAGGAAATAAAATCAATGAAACTCTATAATGATACACGTGTCCTGTTTTTCCCTGAAATAATCATCTTGATTCTTTTGGAAATCTCCTGCAATTTGAATCCATATATAATCGGATTGAATAGAGGAGGAATAATTAAATACTCAACTGACATTATTACAGAAATGATTCGAGGTATGTTTGATTCCAGTCTGTTGTTGATCACTTCAAAGCATGCATTGACTGAGAAATTGATGAAAATGAAGAGATGTGGTAAACAGGTCTGTAGAGCTTTTCTTCTGAAATATTTGGAGTTTTTTAAACAGACAGTAAGTATTCTAACATACGAGTAGACTATAAAGATCACTGGTGGAACTATAGCAACACTCAAAACAAACAGTCCGTATAAGTTGTTAATAGTTGTGTCTCCACAACTTAATTTAACGATGGAGAAGTTATCACAATATATTCTGCTCAGTGTGAACTTACACAGAGGAAGCTGAGAGGTTAGTATCGCTCCTACACCAAGTTCACAACCAGGCAAGAACCAGGAGAAGAACAGGAGCTTTCTCACAGTGTACATCTTCACTAGGGTGGAGTACTGTAGTGGTTTACATATGGACACATATCTGTCATAAGCCATCGCTGATAACAGTGTAAACTCTGACACGGCGTATGTGTAAATGCAAAAAGCCTGAAACAAACACACCTGATAATAAATAACTTGTCTGTCTGACAGGAAATCACTCAGCAGTTTAGGATACAGAGCCGTTGTTCCAAAGAGAGCATTACAGAGTAAAGCAGCTATCAGTATGTACATCGGTTCATGGAGGTGTTTGTTTGTATATATCACAGAAATAACAACAACATTAACACAAATAATCACTATGTACACTGTTAGAGTAACTACGAAGTAAATGTATCGATATTTCTGTAACTCCACGTGTCCCTCCAGAGTCAGGTAAGTTACACTGTTAGAATAATCCATCAATTATCCATTCAACTATTAGTCAGGAAATCACAAAAGACATGGAGAAATGAAGACACCCACAGCTCTAGTGTGTGTTGTCTGGTGAGGTTAACAGCTTTTATACACCGCCAGTCCTGCCCATCCTCCTGGCCTTCTGTGAAGTGTCTAAATATAAACATGTAAATGTTAATGATCATTTAAATAAACAAGCTTGTGTTTAGTCTCATTTACAACTATATTGACCACAGCTAAAATGTCCCAGTTTAACATTGTCACCACTGAAATATTTGATACAGTTTGGCATCTCAAAACATCCACTTACAGCCTTTGCAACCTTAGCATGATACGAGCTTATTAAAGGGGGCAGCCGTGGCCTAGTGGGTAAGGATCTGGTCTGGTGAACTGAAGGTTGTCGGTTCTATCCCCGGGCAGGTCACGACTGAAGTGCCCTTGAGCAAGGCACCTAACCACCAATTGTAAGTCGCTTTGGATAAAAGCGTCTGCTAAATGCCTCAAATGTAAATGTAAAGAATGTGTTTCACTGCACATTCCAAAAGTCCAAAAACATTAGAATATTATATAAGGCCAATTAAAACATGCTTAATACATAAATGTTGTTCTACTGAACAGTATGTACTAGTGATGGGTAGATGAGGCGTAATGAAGCGTTTCGACACATAGCAAAACTGTATCAATACTGTGTCACTGAATACTGACACCTGCTGGATGTTAAAAATCCCTACAGGTAACCTAGTTGACAGACTGATTTGATGACCTAGTCTATACAATAATAATATTTAAGTCACTGTATTTTATTGTATATTATATATTGTAATAATAATAATAATGCATTTTATTTATAAGCACCTTTCACAACACTCAAGGACACTTTACAAAATAATTAGCAAAACATACAGAAGAACACAAAACACACTAAATGAACACAAAACATACAGGAGACAATACAGTGGATATCACAGAGAATAGGCTATTTTGAACAGGTGAGTTTTTTAGTCTAGTTTTTAAAAGAGGAAGAGAATCTATGTTATGGATGTCTGGTGGGAGGGCGTTCCAGAGTTTGGGAGCAGAGCGGCTGAAAGTGGATGAAACAACAACAAAATGAAAACAAATACCTTATTTTCCGATGTAAGATCAAAATGGTCCCACATGGCGGAAACCTTTCTTTTGCCGTGAGGCTGCTCCAAAGTTATGGATCAGGTATTCTTTTGGCAGATGCATCCCATTGACAGATGTACTTCCTTATAAACACAGTTTGGCGCATCAGTGTCATTTCGAAACCGTTCCTGTATCGGTCATGTGACTTGCTGAAACCGATACGCGCACTGACACAGGTTTTGCTCTGTGAGTTCGACGCATGCGCCGACACATCGGTGTTGCCAGACCCATCACTAGTATATCCAGTATATACACTCAGTACTTGGTCGGGGCATCAGTGCAGCGTGGTATGGAGGTGATCAGCCTGTGGCACTGTTGAGGTGGTATGGAAGACCAGGTTGGTTTGATAGCGGCCTTCAGCTCGTCTGCATTGTTGGGTCTGGTGTGTTTCATCTTCCTCTTGACAGTAGCTCATAGATGCTCTGTGGGGTTTAGCTCAGGTGAGTTTACTGCCCAGCACAGTGATACTGTTGTTATTAAACCAGGTGTTGGTACTGTTGGCAGTGTGGGCAGGTGCCAAATCCTGCTGGATAAATGAAATCCACATCTCCATAAAGCTTGTCAGCAGAGTGAAGCATGAAGTGCTCTAAAATGTAGACAACTGCGCTGATTTTGGACTTGATATAACAGTGGACCAACACCAGCAGATGACATAGGTCCCCAAAGCCTCTGTAGTAAAAGACGGCAAAGAAATTATTTGATGGACTATTGGGGAAATCAAATAATTAACACTCTCTCCCACTTCATGGAGGCCAGGTTTGACTTCACACCCTGGACCTGACTCCACACGCTCTCGGCCCAGCAGGAGAAATCTTTCCTTCACACCAGGGAATCTGCTGGGCTACCTTTGAACTGACTCCAAAGCTTACCCCTCACAGCACCTCGAATCAGATAAGGCAACTCTCAGACTCCACTCAGGGAGCCCTTTTTGCATAGAGACAAAGCTAGGGTCCTGGCGTAAATAGGCTCAAAGAAGTCCCCCAGTCATATTGGCTCCTTTATGACCAGGTGGTCTCTCAGATGAAAAGTCCACCCCTGTAGTTAACCACTCATATCACTAGCAGAGACCTGAAGTCTGAGTCAAGGAATTTACATCGCTACACATCCCCTGGCAAGCCACATGGAATCTGGAGAAGAAACACGGAACATCCATATAAACTAATTTTATACAACATAAATCTGAAAGCGACCTACCTCAAATAATGTAATTTTAAAAGAGGTTTAAATTGATATTGTATTTGATTAGGTCAACAGCTTTCAATTAAAATCTGTGAACAAATGGAATTTCTCTCAGGTATAAGAACATGCCATATATGGGCCAACAGCGCCCCCTTTTTGGGGACGGCCGAGGTCCCAACAATTCAACTTCACACTTAGAGTCACTGTTCTAAAATGAGTTTGTGTATTTATGTAATATGATTTCCACTGTCTGATGCTTATAAATCCACAGTAGTCATATGCAGGCCAGTTGACAGACTTGTTGCGGCCCGGGGCATGAAGGCTTCACACCCCGAACATCCACCCCACAAAAAAAAAA
>BRDA01001950.1:3260-35557 GCA_036984385.1 Crenuchus spilurus
TTTTTTTTAAAAAATTTAATTTAATTAATTAATTAATTAATTAATTAATCCCCCCGTGCCGCCCAATCACCAATCGTGCAAGCGGAGAGTCGCGACCCCAGAACCCAAGCTAAGGGGTAGACTCACCTCAAAGGTACAAGAGGGACACAGACACGCCCAAAGGAAGCCCCGAGAGGCCAAAGGAGGGTGTCAGGTTTTTGTACCTCCAGTCCACTTAACCCCTGAGATTTTTAACAGACACAGACACACACACACCAACTAAGCCCAGGACAGGGCGCCAGTCCATCGCTGGGTGACACACACACACACACACACACACACACACACACACACACACACAGACACAGACAATTTTTAGAGTCCCCAATTCACCTGACCTCCATGTTTTTGGACTGTGGGAGGAAACCGGAGAGCCCCGAAGGAAACCCGCACAGACACAGGGAGAACATGGAAACTCCACTCAGATGGGGAATCGAACCCAAGACCCCAGCGCTGAGAGGCGAACGTGCTAACCACTAACCCGCCGTGCCCCCCTAATTAATTAATTAATTAATTAATTAATTTAATTTAAAAAATTTTTTTTATTTATTCAATTTTTTAATTTCTATGTATTTTATCATTTCAAATAGCTAAATGTATGTATGCATGTATGTATTTATGTATGTATGCTTGTATGTATGCATTTATGTATGTAGGTATTAGAGATGCACCGAATCTGGATTTTTCAGGTCCCATACGATAACTGATAATTAACTGATAATTAACTTAATAATTGTGGCTGATACCAACATCATACCAAAGATTTAAACAAACTAGTCACCATTACAGGCAGCCAACAGAAAGTGACCAACAGAAGTTTTGGGGTCTAGTAGAAGAAAATTCACACTGTATAAATAAAAAATAATAAATAAATCATTTAAATGGTTTTTTTTTTTCATTATATATACATAATATGTATATATATAATATGTACATTATATATATATTTAAAAAAAAAATATATATATATATATATATTTTTTTTTTTTTTTTTTTTTTTAAGTAGACTTTCTCCAGAATGATCTATCCTTTGTTTTAGTCTTCAGCTTTCTTTGTAAGTTGTTCATAATTCTTGGGATTGTATCCATTTTTATTGGTCATTCTTTACTCTTTTTACCTTCAACTGGTCTAGCAAATAACTTTTCCACTGAACTCGTTCTTTGTTTCTTCACAAATAAGATTCTGTTTGGTTGTCAGGGTTTTCAGTGGTTGTAATCAGTATTCACACATGTGCATAACTAAGCAGTCAGTATGGAGCCATATAAGCATACATTACCCATAGTCCTGAGCATATTGCTATGCTGCTCTTTGTCTGTGTTTGCTGATGCTGCACTGGTAGGCGGAGTCTACAACAGGATGAAAACAGCACAGCTATGTTGGGTAGGTGGAGTACAGGGCGATTTGGCAGGGACACAAGCCCCCCTGCCCATTGATTCATTTCCATCTTCTCAGGATTGGAGCCTCAGAGCACCACTCCATTTATCAATCACAACTGACTTAATAACTTCCCAAACTAGCTGTGTCCTCTAAACTGGCTCGTTGGGAGTGAGATCAATAAGAAAGTGTTTGAGACTGAGTGATCCTCGTAATGGGTTTTGTAAAGCTTTGGGACATACATGCTTCTCAAAGTCTATTATTTCTTACAGTCCAGGTCTAATTTCTATGTGAACCTAAATGTGACACAGTAGGAAGAGAAGGTGTGTGTGTGTGTGCGTGCATGTGTGTATGTGTGTGTTACACACTGTAAATCCAAATCTACTTTAGTGCTTTTTCATAAAGTCAGTGTTCAGTTTGGGTAAGATTCAATGTGGCATCAAATAATGTAATAATGAAACACAGATGACATCATAATAAACAATGTAGTTCAGATTATAAACAATGTCACATGAGCCATGGATTTACAGTGTAGGTGTAGTTGTGCTAAAATGAGGTCAGGTTTTCAGCCTCTATGTTTTTGTGGAACATCCTTCGCACCAGATCTTGTGCATTTTTTCACCAGCAGTCACCCACCCTTGTGGAGGTTGGAGCCATATTGCCTGTGCTTTAGTATGTGTGAGTGTGTGTGTGTGTATGTGTGTGTGTGTTCTGCGCATGTATGGTGCAGGCGGGGGGCCGAACTGGGAGTGGGCTGCTGACTCAGCCACCAATGGTGCATTCATTTATCTGCACTGCAGTGCTCCGCCGCACCCTATCTCCCTCCCACTCCTTCTCTCTCTCTCTTTCTCTCTCTGTCTCTCAGCATACACACACCACTTCTGCACACGAAGGAGCAGGAGACAGACATTTGGACATACAGACCAAGTCTCGCCATATAGAACTGCTCACATGAGTAGATACAAAAAACATGGGGTGGGGAGGGAGTGCGCCATAAGGTCTGACTGGGTTTCAAGCTGGGAAAAAAAATCAGAGGAACCCATGTGACCAGCAGAAAGGGAAGCAGAGAAGGGATTCTGTGAAATGGAGGAGGGAGGGAGAGATGGAGAGTTGGAGAGAGAATATGAAATAAGTGATTGAGGAAGATGGTAGCACATTTGCATATTTTTTCTACTTACCTCGGACGTAATCCATCAGCCAAGGCACGGTTGAAGTCCAAATTTTGAGTCTTTTGTTTAGAACAGGAGCTGTAAGGCTAATGTTGTACACAAACTCAATAATCACCTAAATAACATGGTTGTTTCAATCAAAATCCATCACAAAAACATCTCTCAACACATTCAGACTAAACCAGATCAGAATTAAGGTCTCATATACTAGTCGCTTTGTTTTAGGACATCTATAACTAAAACTTCACTGCTTTGATCAGATTAATCTGTACTCACCACAGTCATCATCACTTCCCACCCTGAGACAGCTGCCTAAGATAGCTGATGCAGCATTCGGCTACACAGGTTCATTTTTATTATCCACGGAGTTACACTTTGTACTGAAACATATGCATTAGTCTGTGGATGTGGTTTATGTGAGTTGAGAGAAGTTATGGGGATATATTTTGATGAAAACAATGGGGCTCATTAGGTGACTATTGAGATCATGTTGATATTTTCCCTGACTTTCAGGCTCTAAACTACAGAAGCAGAATATGGACCCCCAATTGTCACATCTGATTGGCTACAAAAACATGTGACTGGAGACTGGAGCTAGCAATAAGGAACAAAAAAGCTAAATAATGTGACTTCAAACAGGTGAGGGAAACAGGTGACTGCAATTAAAATTTGGTCTTTGAAGAGTGAAGATGAGCAGAGTATCTCTACTTTGTCAACAATGTATCTCAAAGAAAGATTGAAAGGGATTTGCATATGTCTCACTCTATAGTCCATAATATCAATAAACGATTTAAGGAATCTAGAGGAATTTCAGTGCATAAAGAGCAAGGGCTCAAGCCTAAACTGAACACCGTACTTCAGATGGCATAGCATCAAAAAGTGTCATTCATCATTAGCTGATATAACCACATGGACAAGAAATCACTTTGGCATCACAAATGTCACTAAAAACTTAACCTGCCGCTTAGCTTTATGTTAACCATGTCCAGAAGTGGCGTAGACTTCTGTGGGCTCAGAGACATCAGCGATGGACCATCACACAGTGGAAATGTGCATTGTAGTCAGATGAATTCCAGATCTTTTTCAGAAGAGATTGACGTTTGAAACAAAAAATACAACAACAACCCCATACTGTTGTAACTCTTAAGATACATTCTTAAGAAGAATGTGACAAAATAACACCCAACATACTTCATCGCTTTGAATCTTCTGTGCTAAAACATCTTTTCAGTGTTGTGAGAAGGAATGGCAACATTACAAAGTGATAATCCTTTACTGTACCAACTTTAAAAATAATGTGTTGCAGGCTTCAAATGCAGGAATGGACGAATATTAACAAATAAAATGAAGCTGATCAGACAAAACAAATACCATACTGTCTGTTATGAAATAAAAGTCACAGTAAATGTAACATTGTGGTTATTTGTATTTTGCATATTGTCCCAACTTTTTCTTATTTGGGGTTGTATAATTTTTGTGTGAACCACTGCTTTAAAGAAAGACTCCAGCACTTTCCAATATAATCGCTGTTATATCTGTAGTAAGGTCATTAATGAGGACAGTACAAAAATCCCTGGACTTTCTAAACCCTTTAACATTCTGCTCAACCATTTGGTAGAGCACCTATAAGTCACTGTATATCTTCCTGAAGAAGGCGTTGAACTTAACACAATGATAGTGCCATCTCTACCAATTGGTAGAGGTATGTTAGGCTAAAAAACATCCACTAGAGGTAGAAATGCAACATTTTTATGTCTGAATGCAAACTAGCAATGCTTCATAGTCCTATCAGAAGGAATAAACTACATGTTTAAAGTGTACATAAAATACCGTGATGTCTTAAAAATAATAACATTGACTCTTTTTATTATTGACCGCCCACTCCCACCAAAAATTACTCCGTTTACTGAGGATGTTAAAGAGTTAAACAGTAGAAAATAAACTTGAAACTTGAAAAAAAAACCTTTTCTGTTCTAAGTTTAGGTCCAGATGTGGCAGATATAGATTATAGTGAAAATGCCAGAGTATTTCTTTCAAATTTCATGTGCAACTGCCCCCCTCTTATTTTCTTTTTCTCTCCCTTTTCTCTATTCAAGCCCACCTGCCTTGTCTACAATTCATTTTCACAAACACAATGCTGGAGAGGCTGAGATCAATTGCTGTGAGAGCCAGAAGCTAGGATCAATCCTCGGTCGGGTTGGGCAGTCACAAGGGTGTCACTGATATCTCAGCACACCGCTAATAGCTTTGTATTGATCCACCTGCAAAAAGCATGACTTAGTGGCATTCAGTCGCGTGATCTGATCTCCAGTAGAATGCAGTGAGGATGTTGTTTAAGCCTAACTTGTGTGAAGCTTTCAGTCTGTTTTAGACTCATAGCTAATATCTTAACCTCCGTAATCAACAGTCAAATACCCAACGCTAACCTTGTTCTCTGTAACCAACACAGTCTTATACCTAAACCAGACCTTAACATCAGAAACAAAAAAAAACAGCCTTACATCTAAATATAAACCTAAACCTCAGTGATCAAGTTTTATAACTAAACTTAAACTTAATTACACTTACACCTTAAACTCTGTAACCAAAAGACCATGTTACACTTAAACCTAATCTTAACCTCAGTAACCAAGGGTCTTACACCTAAACCTAGATTTAAAGTCAGTAAAAGAGTCTTACACCTAAACCTAACCTTAACCTCACAAACCAAAGGTCTTACACATAAACCTAACCTCAACCTAAGTAACCAAAGGTCTTACACCAAAACCTAAACCTAACCTGAAACCTAAATAACCAAAAGTCTTACATCTGAACCTAACTTTAACCTCAGAAACCAAAGGTCTTACACCTAAACCTAACCTTAACCTCAGTAACCAAAGGTCTTACACCTAAACCTAACCTTAACCTAAGTAACCAAAGGTCTTACACCTAAACCTAACCTTAACCTCAGTAACCAAAGGTCTTACACCTAAACCTAACCTCAACCTAAGTAACCAAAGGTCTTACACCTAAACCTAACCTCAACTTCAGTAACCAAAGGTCTTACACCTAAACCTAACCTCAACCTAAGTAACCAAAGGTCTTACACCTAAACCTAACCTTAACCTTAGTAACCAAAGGTCTTACACCTAAACCTAACCTTAACCTCAGTAACCAAAGGTTTTACACCTAAACCTAACCTTAACCTTAGTTACTAAAGGTCTTACACCTAAACCTAAACTCAACCTAAGTAACCAAAGGTTTTACACCTAAACCTAACCTTAACCTTAGTTACTAAAGGTCTTACACCTAAACCTAACCTTAACATTAGTAACCAAAGGTCTTACATCTAAACCTAAACTCAACCTAAGTAACTAAAGGTCTTACACCTAAACCTAACCTTAACCTTAGTAACCAAAGGTCTTACATCTAAACCTAAACTCAACCTAAATAACCAAAGGTTTTACACCTAAACCTAACCTTAACCTCAGTAACCAAAGGTCTTACACATAAACCTAACCTCAACCTAAGTAACCAAAGGTCTTACACCAAAACCTAAACCTAACCTGAAACCTAAATAACCAAAAGTCTTACATCTGAACCTAACCTTAACCTCAGAAACCAAAGGTCTTACACATAAACCTAACCTCAACCTAAGTAACCAAAGGTCTTACACCAAAACCTAAACCTAACCTGAAACCTAAATAACCAAAAGTCTTACATCTGAACCTAACCTTAACCTCAGAAACCAAAGGTCTTACACCTAAACCTAACCTTAACCTCAGTAACCAAAGGTCTTACACCTTAACCTAACCTCAACCTAAATAACCAAAGGTCTTACACCTAAACCTAACCTTAGTAACCAAAGGTCTTACACCTAAATCAAAACCTAACTTGAAACCTAAGTAACCAAATATGTTACATCTGAACCTAACCTTAACCTCAGAAACCAAAGGTCTTACACCTAAACCTAACCTCAACCTAAGTAACCAAAGGTCTTACACCTAAACCTAACCTCAACCTAAGTAACCAAAGGTCTTACACCTAAACCTAACCTTAACCTTAGTAACCAAAGGTCTTACACCTAAACCTAAACTTAACCTCAGTAACCAAAGGTCTTACACCTAAACCTAACCTCAACCTAAGTAACCAAAGGTCTTACACCTAAACCTAACCTTAACCTTAGTAACCAAAGGTCTTACACCTAAACCTAAACCTAACCTCAACCTAAGTAACCAAAGGTTTTACACCTAAACCTAACCTTAACCTTAGTTACTAAAGGTCTTACACCTAAACCTAACCTTAACCTTAGTAACCAAACGTCTTACATCTAAACCTAAACTCAACCTAAGTAACCAAAGGTCTTACACCTAAACCTAACCTCAACCTAAGTAACCAAAGGTCTTACACCTAAACCTAACCTCAACCTAAATAACCAAAGGTCTTACACCTAAACCTAACCTTAGTAACCAAAGGTCTTACACCTAAACCTAACCTTAACCTCAGTAACCAAATGTCTTACACCTAAACCTAACCTTAACCTCAGTAACCAAAGGTCTTACATCTAAACCTAAACTCAACCTAAATAACCAAAGGTTTTACACCTAAACCTAACCTCAACCTAAGTAACCAAAGGTCTTACACCTAAACCTAACCTCAACCTAAATAACCAAAGGTCTTACACCTAAACCTAACCTTAACCTTAGTAACCAAAGGTCTTACACCTAAACCTAACCTTAACCTCAGTAACCAAAGGTCTTACACCTAAACCTAACCTTAACCTCAGTAACCAAAGGTCTTGCATCTAAACCTAACCTCAACCTAAGTAACCAAAGGTCTTACACCTAAACCTAACCTCAACCTAAGTAACCAAAGGTCTTACACCTAAACCTAACCTCAACCTAAGTAACCAAAGGTCTTACACCTAAACCTAACCTTAACCTCAGTAACCAAAGGTCTTACATCTAAACCTAAACTCAACCTAAATAACCAAAGGTTTTACACCTAAACCTAACCTTAACCTCAGTAACCAAAGGTCTTACACCTAAACCTAACCTTAACCTCACAAACCAAAGGTCTTACATCTAAACCTAAACTCAACCTAAATAACCAAAGGTTTTACACCTAAACCTAACCTTAACCTTAGTTACTAAAGGTCTAACACCTAAACCTAACTTTAACCTCAGTAACCAAATGTCTTACACCTAAACCTAACCTCAACCTAAGTAACCAAAAGTCTTACATCTGAACCTAACCTTAACCTCAGAAACCAAAAGTCTTACATCTGAACCTAACCTTAACCTCAGTAACCAAAGGTCTTACACCTAAACCTAACCTCAACCTAAGTAACCAAATGTTTTACACCTAAACCTAACCTTAACTTTAGTTACTAAAGGTCTAACACCTAAACCTAAGTTTAACCTCAGTAACCAAATGTCTTACACCTAAACCTAACCTCAACCTCAGTAACCAAAGGTCTTACACCTAAACCTAACCTTAACCTCAGTAATCAAAGGTCTTACATCTAAACCTAACCTTAACCTCAGTAACCAAAGGTCTTACACCTAAACCTAACCTTAAGTTTAGTTACTAAAGGTCTAACACCTAAAACTACCCTTAACCTCAGTAACTAAATGTCTTACACCTAAACCTAACCTTTACTTCAGTAACCAAATGTCTTACACCTAAACCTAAACTCAACCTAAGTAACCAAAGGTTTTACACCTAAACCTAACCTTAACCTCAGTAACCAAATGTCTTACACCTAAATCTAACCTCAACCTCAGTAACCAAAGGTCTTACACCTAAACCTAACCTCAACCTAAGTAACCAAATGTCTTACACCTAAACATAACCTTAACCTCAGTAACCAAAGGTCTTACACCTAAACCTAACCTTAACTTTAGTTACTAAAGGTCTAACACCTAAAACTATCCTTAACCTCAGTAACCAAATGTCTTACACCTAAACCTAACCTTAACCTCAGTAACCAAATGTCTTACACCTAAACCTAACCTCAACCTAAGTAACCAAATGTCTTACACCTAAACCAAACCTTAACCTAAGTAACCAAATGTCTTACACCTAAACCTAACCTTAACCTCAGTAACCAAATGTCTTACACCTAAACCTAACCTAAACCTCAGTAACCAAATGTCTTACACCTAAACCAAACCTTAACCTAAGTAACCAAATGTCTTACACCTAAACCTAACCTTAACCTAAGTAACCAAATGTCTTACACCTAAACCTAACCTTAACTTTAGTAACCAAAGGTCTTACACCTAAACCTAACCTAAACCTCAGTAACCAAATGTCTTACACCTAAACCTAAGTAACCAAAGGTCTACCACCTAAACCTATCCTTTAACCTCAGTAACCAAATGTCTTACACCTAAACCTAAGACCAGTATGTAAGTCAGACTTTGTGTTTTTATGCCTGTATTCCTGACATTATAAGGACATGTATGACTGGTCCACACGTGTTCACTCTCCCCACAATGAAGGATGTTTGACATGCATTAGAATGCTGTTCTAAATCAATAACACTGTTACACTCTTAAAAATAAAGATGCCAAGTAGAACCAGAAAAAGGTTCTTATGAGTGCTGCCATAGAAGAACCATTTCTGGTTCCCCATTCAATAGACGGTCCTTTAGAGAACCACAACTGTAAATGATGTATGAGTATGAAGAACCTTTTTAAAGTTTAAAGAACCTTCCACACCAAGTACTGTACCGATCATTTCTAAATGACTGAATCATTTCGGAACCTTAACTTTTTAAGAGTGTATGGTAATCTATAAGAAAGGTGGGAATAGCGGGGTCATAAATGAGGAAAGCTTTACCCTGATACAGTATAGTGATTTTTTATGGCTTTACATTTATGGAGAGAACATGGCAGGTCAGCAGTTTAGCCTGTTGGTGCTGTAATGTTCTTTTCCTCAATGAAAGCACTGCACACATTATAACTGGAAGGCTGCTTTATTGTTAATAAAAAGGTTCGTGCTCAAATGAAGAGAATTTTATATGTTCTTACTAAGAGTCCAAGTGGTTGTGCCACACACACACCATAATATGTCCTCCTACAACACTGTGTCAAACAATAACAACAGTTTGAAAAGCACTTTTGAATTCTTTTTCAGCAAAATGGAACAGCATTTCTTTTTCATGCTCAAAATGGAACAGTCCAGTAACGGAATACTGATACAAAAGTGAGTCTCCGATGGAAAGAAATCAGAAGGCAAGCTTTTTTTTTTGTCACAAGCCAAGTGGATGATACACAAAGCACAGAAAACAACATCTGAACAGTTTTGTAACACCAAATCGAGGAGAAGTGGCTTTTTTTCCCCCCTTTTTTGTTTGTATAGCTCTTCCTCTGGCAGTATGTCAGACACCTTACACAGACTAAAGTCCCTGATTTGCATTGTGCTCCATTTTAATTTCCCCTCTCTTCCCCCTCCATAGGTTGTTCAATATGGCACCATCCTCCAGGACAGCAGAAAAAGCAATACAATAAAGAAATAAAAGCAGGAACATGAAGAAAAAGGCACACACAATTTGTGAAGTAGCACTAGAAACAAACTGATGAACATGTACAAACGGAAGAAGAGCAAATGAATGCATTAAGACATATAAAAGCCAGTGTTCTTCTTCAGGAATTAATTACGGCACTGAAGTGTTTGGGGAGGCCTTAGAGGAACAGGTTACATCAGCATTTCAGTGACTGTTGAGCCTTTCAGACTCGGTGTGTGATCACATTGTCCATAAAGAAAATGGAGCGAATGTGAGTGTGTGTGTGTGTGTTAGTGTGTGGGCTATTAGAAAGTTAGTACTTGGGATTCACAAAGGTGTGCTGGTAGTATAATCGTCATCGTTATACAGCGTCAAGTTCCAAGCAGCTTCAATAAAAATCGTGCGTGAACTTGTCCCCAAACACAAAAAGATCGACATCCACTGGACGTTGTTGCATATAAACAAAATGTGACAGTGCTCTTATATATATATATATATATATATATATATATATATATATATATATATATATACTCGTGACAGTGTAAAACAAATATACGTTGTTGCAGGTCACCTACAGCTAGAAAAACACTGCTCTTATATATATATATATATATATATATATATATATATATATATATATGCTCTCATACATACATATATTACGTATCGTATATTTATATATATTTGTATAGGTTGTCTTATATAATATCCATTGTACAATATATCATTCGGTTCCCCTCAACAATGTAAAGTGTAGAAAAGAAAGAAAAGAATAACAAAAGACAAATAAATTTGACAAGGGCATCAGCTGGAAGCCATTCTTACATTGTTGTTATAATCTGATTAATAGTATTATTTAATCTGCAAAATCCTGTATTTACAAAAACCACAACAGTGCATGCTGTTTAAAAGAAAAGCATATATTACAATACTTATTGTCTCTCTCAAGTTTATTCTTTTCAGCAATTGTGCCATGTACATCATAGCCCCCACTGAACGATACATTAATATGTCATACAGTGTGTAAATGTGGATTTTACAACACAGTACAACTAGGATTCAGGGGGGGGGGTGTCAGGAGAAAATGCATGGTAGTCTATGCTTTTCACTGGGCACCGATTTGGTTGGAGTCCACAGTTCCCACTCTTGATTTGGAGACAGGCAGTAGGCAGACCCAAAGACAGGCCTTAGAGGGAGGGGGAGTGGGGCTGTAAACACTAAATACACAAAAAAACGCACACATACACTCACACACGCGCACACACAGGCTCTGATGGTGTGTATTCTCTGACTACAGTGGTGCGTAGTGCCCGGTTCATTACTGGAACTTGTCTTAATGACCTTCTACTACATCTACAGGACTGTGAAGGCAGAGAAGAGTATGGCAGGGAAGAGCGAGTTAGAATGGTAAAAATGCCACTCTTTTTGTCTCTCCAGTGCTTAATAAGAAAGGGCTCCTGACTACTGATCTAAAAGGTGATCTCCAATTCCTTGCGACTTCTTACGGACAGACCCTCGAATAGCCCGTGCCATGATGAGTAGAAACCCTTCGACACGGAATGAAAGAATATTCTAATAGAGAAGACGTTTTTTTCTCTTCCAAGGCTTAGAAATCTGTTGCATCAAGAGCAAAAAAATCGATGGCAGTTTGCTCAAGAGGTGCCAAACGTAGTGTCTTTACGTTGTCATACAGGCATTTTTATCAAAACAAGTGGCAATTAAAGAACAGGTGAACTGTGTATTTCTGTAAGAAGATTCCTTGCTGAGATGCACTGCATCTGACAACACAAGCATCCTTCGTCTTAACCTAAAATAATGCACATATCGCTTAGCCAAGAACGTCAGGCCTCACGTACATCACATGCACCCTGTGGGTAAGGTCTATTCCACGCAGTATTTACTCCATCACTCAACATTCTCAACGCTACCCACAACACTGTAACTGCTGAAAAGCTGTCGATGCATTCAAAGTGGCTACCCTACGGCTCTCCCGAAGTTCTCCAGGACAAAACACATTTCTAACAAAATGGACAACCCCAGTTATGGTCACCATGAATGTGTATTACCTTCCAAATGAATGTGCTGAGACAACAGTCTCTACAAAAATGCATGTTAAAGAGGTCACCTCCAATTGAGGTCTGGTCCCGGCTGACAGACAAAGCATCGTAAGAGATTACAAATGGCATGGTGGCTTGCTATAACCATTGAAGACATGAAGTTATTCTTAAAAAAAGACCCTTGATTGCACATAAAAGACCAGAAATGAAGGGTCAAATCATATTGCTGGTGGAAATAAAAACAAATCAGGGTTCGTTTCCCCAAGATTTGATTTGAAGCTTCAATACATCTTTCCAAAAAAGTAGGGCAGTGAAATTTTTGTAAGTGGATTTGTAGACTCGTGTGTGCCACAATATATACTGGTAATAAAAAATCTCTTCCACTGACTTCAACTATCTTGATCTTGCGCGTTAAGAGTTAGTTGCAAAGCAATGTTTATGATGGGGTAAGTACGAATACATTTTTGAAAAGCCCAATATTTGAATTTCACATCTCTCCATTGATTTGTATGAAAACGTTTTAGCAGTGGACAGCCTCAAACTTATGTTCAAGCCACTTCTGTGGTCTGAGCAGAAGTGTCAAGTGGACTATGATTACACATGCATGATTTCTGATCAAAACATGCCACCATGCAAGTCATTTCTATGCATTGAACGAGCACAATTAATTACTTATTTATCTGGAACCTGGTCTGAGCAAGTCCCTTTCAGCCCAAGTCAAAACCCTGATAAATGACCCCGACCCAATTGCAGTGTGAAAGCCCATGTAAAAAATGTCTTTTTATGCAAGTATAACAAAGAGATGATGAAAAGACTAGTGACATGGGCTGGCTGTTTCTTTTTTTTTCTTTTTTTTCTTTTTTTTTACCTTTTTTTGCTGATCAAATAATGTAAAGATGCAAGAATATTAAGCACACACAACTGAAAACCCTTGCATAATGTTCTGGGTTATTTTTTTTCTTTTCATTTTTCTCATAACCTCCTCTCATTTGAGTCAACTAGGCTGAGAACCGTTCCTCTGCAGTGGTCAAATAATAATGTTCCGGAAACCTTCCTGTACCAAGTGGGAGGTTTCCACGGGATTTCGGCAGTGTAGTGTTTGTAAGGGGTAAATCCGTAGTGGAGGAATGCTGTCCTCTACACAAGGTGGTGTAAGAATTCATCTTCAAAACATCTACTCTGTATACCGCTTGGTCCTGTGGCAGGTGGTCCCTATTGAAGATGTCTGCCATGGGCCTTTCAGTCATTCTTGCCTCACCGGCTGCTGTTTGAGCAGTAAAATCGTGGTCGCTGGGCACAGATGCCACACAGTAAGCTCATTATGGTTTGGTTTGGTCATAATCAAAGTGGTAAGAAACCAAGCTGCTTTCTCTGCAATGGAGCATCTTTGATGTCTGTAAACAACTTTTTTTTTCAGATTTTCTGGCTTTTCATTGAAAATTATTATTTTTTGTACATTTATTAGAATGGATACAGAGTTTTGTCTTGATTATATCTCTTTTTGTTATATAACCACTGCCATACTCTAACACTTAGATTCCTTGACGTCTTTTTGGTTTTTGCCTTTCTTGCCTTTGCTTTCACTCTCGTCCAGTTTCTCTTTCTCAGGTTTGGTCACACTGTCATAGGAGGGCAGTGAGGCTGTGGAGGGTGTGCCCTCCTTCTTGTCCTGGTTGGTTCCTCCGTTCTCCAGCCTGCTGCTGCCTAGCAGCCGTTTGCAGATGAAGCCCCGTCGCACGAGGTGAGCACGGTAAGCTCGCTGGATGACCTGAGCAGACATGTTCTCCTGCTTGCGCCGCAGCGTTGTGGTGATGGGCTCGAAGGACACCTTGGAGGGGTTGGCGGCGATAAACCGCTCCTCCATCTGTTGCCGCATCATGTCCAGGTCGCCACTGTCACCCAGGACACGCTTGGTGAAGGCAAACAGGATATCCAGGCAGTGGATGCGGTCTCCACTCACCATAGGCAGGTCCATGGCGATCAGTTCTATAGTGTTGGGCTTGGGCACACGCAGCGGGTGCTCCAACGTATCGGCGAAGTCACTCAGCTTGGCGAATGCAATAAACTGTGAGGCCGTGGGGTCAAACTTCTCCCATATCTCATAGAAAGACTCAAAGTCGTCCTCACACAGCGGATCTGCACTCTCTTCTGTCGCCACGCTGAAGTTCTCCAAGATGATAGCTATGTACATGTTCACCACTATCAGGAAAGAGACAATGATGTACATGACAAAGAAGAAGATGCCCACGGAAGGGTTGCCACAGTCTCCCTTTACTGTGGTCCCTGGGTTCTCTTTGTTAGGGTCGCAGTCTGGAAAATAGTTGAGAATGGGAGCCAACAGGCCATCCCATCCGGCAGAAGTGGTGATCATAAACAGGCAGATCATGCTGTTCCCAAACGTTTCAAAGTTATACATGTCATCGATACCGGACTCCCGTTTGACGTAGGCGAAGTTGGACATGCCGAAGATGGAGAAGATGAACATAACCAGGAAAAGCAGTAGGCCAATGTTGAAGAGAGCTGGCAGTGACATCATAAGAGCAAACAGTAGAGTTCGAATGCCTTTGGCACCTTTGATTAGACGCAAGATGCGACCGATTCGAGCCAGACGGATGACCCTGAACAACGTTGGTGACACAAAGTACTTCTCTATCAAATCGGCCAGGAACATACCTGTTTCATGACAAATAACACACATAAAATACAGAAAACTATTAGTAGAAAGCAGAATCGAGAGTAAGAAACACATCTGCCTGCACTTCAGTAATCAAAACATACACTACTATCCTGTTAACTTGTGTACAAAACAGTCAAGGACTGTTTACTTACCTACAATGGATAGAATGACCACAACGCAGTCAAAGATATTCCAGCCGTTTGTAAAGTAGTAATGCCGCAAGGCACAGAGCTTGAGGACAAACTCACAGGTGAAGACCACAATGAAGATAAAATTGACCCAATACAAGATGTTCTCTGTCTCTTCTGACTGATCATCTGTTTCCACCATCATAGTGACCATGTTGAGACAGATGAGGATCATGATGGATATGTCGAAGACCTGCTGCGTCACAAAGTCAAACACCATGCCCTGGATCTTGTTCTGTAAAGGACACAGTTAACAGATGACCTATCAGTCATATATCTCAGTCATATTACATATATAACATGTGTGTAATGCATGAGTGGTAGGGTGAGGGTACCTGAGGTCGAGGTATGGGTTTCTGTGGCTTCTTTGAACCTAGTTTCTTCATTGCATTGTAGTACTTCTTTTGTTCTTCTGTCATGAAGATATCCTGACCTCCAAAGTATAGGCACACAATATTTGGTTACAATCAACTTAATACACATGCAGTAATAACATAACTGCTCTCGGCCCAGTTTCCCAAATGCATTTTTAGGTTAAGACTGTCTTAACTAGTAGAGAGTGTTCAGTATGATGCTCTACACTCTTAAAAAATGGCTCTTCAGTGGTTCTTTAGTAAAGAAAAAGACTATATATACACAGTAAATATGTCAGTGTTAAATCAACACTATTAGAGTTAAATTAACACTGAGGGTGTCAAAATGTAACACTCCCAGTGTTAATTTAACTCTAATAGTGTTGATTTAACACGGGCAGATTTACTGTGTAGAACCATGAACACTCAAAGAAACCATTGTATCACTAACGTGTTCTTTGTATGTGAAATGTTTATTCCAATTGATTAAAAAAAATGTACTGTAGATGGTTCTATATAGAAGCGTTTTTGAAAAAGGTTCTATATAACCCCAAAAACGGTTCTACACAGTAAATCTGCCAGTGTTAAATCAACACTATTAGAGTTAAATTAACACTGGGAGTGTTACATTTTGACACCCTCAGTGTTAATTTAACTATAATAGTGTTGATTTAACACTGGCAGATTTACTGTGTACTATTGTTAAGGTTTAACTGAGCTTGTAATAGTGGAGGAAACCTTTTGTGCTAGATCTTCTAGATAGAACAATCTACGATGCATTCTTCATCGGTATGTAGAACCCTTCAGTCATGCAATGTGTTCTTTGAATATTCATAGTTCTACATATAACCATTCTTTACTAAAGAACCCTTGAAGAATATTTGGAGAGTGTACCATTTAAGAATCATATCTACATTGAGATGATTTTGGGACACTCAGCACTGAAGTAAGAGAAGAGACTTATCTTTTTCTTCTGCTGGTTGAAGTTGTCGATGATGACACCAATGAAAAGATTAAGAGTGAAGAAAGAGCCAAAGATGATGAAGATGACAAAGTAAATGTACATGTAGATGTTGTCCTCATACATGGGCTGCGACTCCACCTAAAAAAATCCAATGAGTAAGTTGACTGAATGCTAAAAGGGCAGACAGGGCTGTCATGTATTTACTTTCTCAGCCCTAAAAATCATACCTTTCGTGAGTCCACAGCCGCATACATAATGTCCATCCAGCCTTTGAAAGTAGCCTTAGAGGAAAAATTCAAATTCATGAAAATGGCAAAAAAAACACATTATTTATAGCAAAAAAATGTTAAAGAAGTCTGCTGGTTTTTCCCTTCCACTGTACTTGGTCATTAAAACACTAATTACATTTATAACCATGTAAATGGTGAAATGACTGATTGAGACAGGTAAGCATAAGAGTAATAGTTGATGAGTCTCACCACTTGAAGCAGAGCCAGATAGCCTGCACCCACATTGTCAAAATTGATCTTGACGTTCTTCCAGCGTACTTCGGTGTAGTTCTGACTAATGAGCGCGAGGCACTCCGTTTTGTTGTCAACGTCCTCCGGAAGGAAGTACTCCTCTGCAGTTGCATTGTAACAGTAGTAATACTTGCCCGCAAAAAGATTGACTCCCATGATACTGAAAATCAGCCAAAAGATGAGGCAAACCAGCAACACATTCATAATGGAAGGGATGGCACCCACCAAGGCGTTGACTACCACCTACAGCAGAGTGGAAGAGACAAGGCAGTGCAATGTGAGAGACTAGAAATGTGCAAATATACACACAAACACACACACACAAGCACTAACAGCTACATACAAACACACAAACAGTGTAGCTTCATATATGTATGGCGTGCCAGACTCTTTTGAACACTAGTTTTAGATTTGGCAATACTGGTGCATTGCACATCAGTTTAATTCAGTTGTACTACTGTAATACATTAACATGTTCAGTATATTTGTTTGAAAAGAACCATGATAGTCATAAAACCATGCAGTCTGTAAAATCCTGGACTTAGGATTATGATTAAGACAATTTGGTTATATCATAATAATGGCCATACAGATAGATAGCGTAGACTCAACACAAACCCCACAACCCCATAACAACCTTTCCATCTACCTGCATGGCTATCAGCCCCCTCCCTCCCTTCCTACACTACCCTCTAACAACCCCCCCCCCCCAGCTTCCACATCACATTTGCAAGCGAGAGCAGGACTACACAGACTGTATCAAACCCCCACTGTCCTTTCCCACCCCTCTCTCTTCCCCCCTCCCCACACAGCCCTGCTCAGGATCCCATCCACCATTGAGTAGCGAGGAGAGGAGCGCCATGGACGCTCGCTAACTGTGTTAGGCAGGCCGAGCCGCAGCTCTCAGGCAGGCAGCTGAGCATGCATGTTTCTCACAGACTCCACAGTGGAGCCATATTCCCTCCTTACACACACAGAGATACACTGGCATGGCAGGATTCTCCTGGCACATACAGGGTGTTGTCTATATTCAAGGTAAACCCTTTAGTTCACCTCATGTTAAAAATCCCCCAGGATGGAAATCTGCATTTTAAAGACATGCAAAATTAAAAAAAAGTGTTCTTTTTGGTTGAAATAAATAAATAAATAATGTAGGGACATTTTCTCTTCAGTATTAGAGTTAAGTGTGGTTTTTATTACAGTATTTAATAAATATCATCATAAATTACATGTAAAATAAAAATTCTATAACATGATTTATAATTACTGTGATATGGGACAGTAAAAGACACCCAATAAAGAGGTATTTGTCAGGAGAATCACTGTTGGGTATTGATAGATCACACATTTAAATGTCACAGAGACATTGCAGTTGTTTGTGGGAATCAACACAGGAATATAAAAGTGAGGGAAAATGGCTTTTTAAAAGTGCATAATGTGCATTGGCAATTGAACAGGACATGCGTGTTACATGGCATCTTTGTGCAAACTCAAGAACCGTTAAAATCAATAAATAAATGGATTAGGAGAGGCACCAGCACAGAGAGATTTACATTTGTTTGTAAAAAGGATCGTTCGACACATTATTTGGCTAATCAGACTCCTGGGAGTATATGGAACGGTGGCATCTATGCATTTTTAGAACAGCTTCAAAAGACTATTCCTGCTTGTACTTAAACCATAATACTAATCAGATTATTGAGGATAATGCTACAAATGCTAACGTATTCAATTTCAAATATTTCACTAAATTACTCACCTCTCTGCGCTGCTGTCTCGTCTCCTTATCAAGTCATTTATTCATTTTTAACTTTTTTTTTTTTGTTCAGTTCAAACAAAATGGCATTTCAGTTGATGAACATAGACAATGATTATTATAAACTAGATAGAATATTCATTTACATGTTTTTCTGTTACTACATAATATTATTATGGGCTGTACACCTAATTTAACAGAGCTTTGGATACATAACATTCCACACTTCACCCAAAAATGACACTCTTAAAGGATCTACAACAAAATGAATAAAAACAAATCACTTAAAAGAAATCAAATGACCTCTAAAAAAAACAATGAGTTAGGCTTTGTAATTTGGTAAAAAAAAAAAAAAAATTAGATTAAAGAAGAGTACAAACAGCAGTAAGAAGTCTGCGAGTGATGCAGCAAAAATGATCAAATTAAATACATCAGTAAATATCTTGCCTGTCATTTTTGGGTTATTTGATAATACTGTTGAGGACACAAGTTTTGCCCAGTGAAATGGGCAAATTTTGAGCCACAGCGATGATAATTGGGTTTAAATTATATGCATCTCTCTGCTCTAGTGGGTCCAGTCTCCCAGTTCCACCACTTCTAACAGGAAACACCGTGCTATGTCCTAAGAGTGCCATGCTGTGAATAAAACTGCTTACTGCCAGCAGGCTGCCTGGTCAATTTCCTAAGCTTCTGTTAGAAAATCACTCATTTTAAAGAATGTCTTTCAAGCAGCCTCAAAAATATAGCTTAATACCGCCATACAGCCTAATCATGTACACTAAGAATGAGAGATCTGTAATACATGCATCCTCTATGTACTGGAGACTTTCCACACTCTTAGAGGTGTGATGGTCCAGTAGCCAGTCAGATTGGTGTGTTAATTATGATTGGAATAGGACTAAGTCTTGATTTGAGTGCCTACTTTTTGTCTCTTTGCTGTAAAAATACACAGAAGCTTAGCAAATATCGTCCTCTCACACCCACACTGCTGTGTGTGTGAGGTTCTCTTTATTTTCAGTCCTTTGAGCAGATCCTGGACAAGCAAAAGAGAGGTGAGCGTGGCTCCAGCAGGTTGGCCCCGCAGCGCTGCGCTAGCCTGAGCAGCACAGGGCCGAGCAGGCTGAAGTGGATAGGGTGAAATGGACGGGACAGAAGGAGGAAGGGAGGGAACTAGGGAGGGAGGAAGGGAGCTGCACAGTGCTGCAGGTGGGTGGAGGGGGGCAGAGAGGAGGTGAGGGACGGGTAGAAAGGCAAGAGAAGCTCAAGGCAACCAGTCCATGGGTAAGAGAGGAGGGACTGAAAGCGACAACAACCAGGCACAACCGCTCTCAACCACCAAGCAAGGACGAGTGCTGAGAAGGCTCAGCTTAAAACCTGTTAACTGCCTCTGAATTGTGCACAGAAGGATGAAATAGCCTTTAGACACACTAATATTTTGCTCCACTAACTATAAATACAGTACTGAGCAAAAGTCTTAGGCCAGAAAATTATATAAAAAACTATTTATCTGGGTAGTAAGCATTTTTTTTGCTTGAAAAAAAATAAATAAATAAAAAATACAAATAAACATCAACACACAAATATGTACAAGTGTTTCCAAAACCTTTTATCCATATTTGGAGAAATAAAGTCACATTTAAAGTAGTCTAATGTTACATAATATTTTCAATTTACAAGCAAAAATACACACTGTCCAGATAAAATTTTAAACAATTTTTTTTAGCGGGCCTAAGACTTATCAACAGTACAGTACAGCTGTCAGCACTGCGCAGAGAATGTGCATTACGACGAGATGCGAGTGATTACTCCGCATTACAAAGAACTGTACAAAGAACTGGCTCTAAGCAAAAACTGCATGGGGCAGGCGGAGTGGACATTTCAGTGGTCTGGTGGATCTGTGCTACTGGTTGTTCTCTGACAGATGCAGAAGGCGGTGGGGTCAGTGGGATAGGGCAGAGATGGAGGGAAGGGGGCTCTCCATTAAAAGCAGAGGTTGTGAACTAGTCCAAATGAGCAGCCAATCAAACATAGTGAGGTTTATGGTGATGTTTACAAAACATTTTCCAAAAAGGACTTTTTTTTTCCGCAAAAAGCCAAATGTTACCAAAAAAATGGACTTTTGTGATGTTATAATTTGTGATGAGGCAGCTTGCCTTTGTATTACAATCATACAAACATGCTACCTATGATCTGTCACGAAGTCTTAACTATGAATCAGTTGAACACAAGAGGATTCCAGTACAATCAGGGAATACTTGTGTTCTTAAGACTTGTTTTTCAGCTGCATCATGACTCAAACATAGGCATATGTGATATCGTTGTGCATGAAAAAGATGATCTCTTTTCACTGGTTGCTGTTTTTAAAAATCCCCCTGTTATGACTTTGGCGTTGTTGTTTTCTTTTGCTCTTTTTTGATCAGTTCTAGCATGCTGTAACTGTTGAATGGGCATGCAGAAGGATCAGCTCTATAGCTTTTCTTACCCTCATCCCTTCAAAACGTGACAATGCTCTGAGGGGTCTCAGGGCCCTGAGTGTCCTGAGTGATTTAATGGGCCCTAGATCGGAGTAGCCCAGCGCATTAGCTATAAGGCTGACTATAGACACCTACACAGAAACAGAGAAGCAAAAAAGGATCCAGACTGTTAGATGGATAAAGCTCTCTAGGAAAGAGATGGTCCTGCAGCTGCTCGAATGCTGCTTTACACACATATTTGGACGGGCATATACATATATAGTACTGCATTTATACATGTATATATCCTCAAGAGAGAAAGTAATGTTTAGTATGGGTTATAGGCATATAGGGGTTTTGAGGCAGCGGATTTGATTTCTGTTATTTTTGGGAAATCGACGAGTCTTGTGAGCTTCTTTGTACCTGTGGAGAAACGTGTGGTTGAAAGAGAGACAGAGAGGCATAAGACTTAAGGATAAAGGAGGCAGAGAAAAACAACACCAGGCTGATTTAGTACTGAAAAAATTCAGGGACTTTTGGGGAAATGGGGGTTGGCAAGGAAGGGTTAAAGGAGGCAGAGCAGGTATCCCTGCAGACGTTCAAACAACCCCAACAGACTACAAGAACCTTACCCTTGCCCTTCTAACATTGTCTCTCCTTGTCGCTCTCGGCTGAGGCATAAAATCCCATACAATTTAAGACAGACATATTATTGGAACCTAAGAGAAAGAATACAGGTACATGTATGTCAAGTTTTTCAATGACATCGATTTCACACATTTTTACAGAGACTCATTAGACCACACTGACACAGTGTAATAGGGAAGGGGGAGATTAGGGGTAATCACCTAACTGGACAGCACTGAAAGGACAAGTTCATATTACAGAAACTGAAGCCCTACAAGTCTCAAAGTGCCATCCAAAGTATCAAAACTGTACACATTCTTACAAGCAATAGGTGCACGTAATTCATCTACAAGTCATCATCTGTAAGAAGCTTCTCTACCATCTTCCTATGCTAGGTGATCTCCATAAAGAAAACAGGTTCAATGTAGTTCACTACTGTACAGTACTGCACACTGGAGTTCAGAAACACCAGTGTGAATGGACAGGCACTGACCATAAATCAGGGCTTGAGTTCCTGTGTAAAGGAAAACAAACAGATCTGAGCATATCCAATCTGCCACTGACAAAGACTTGGTAAAACACAGCAAAAGTACACAACAACCAAAGCTGACCAACTCACAGAGGGGATTCTAACAAAGGTGAAAGCTTTATTCTTAATTAGAGACCTCTGTAGATCAAATATTTCAATAGTGGTTAGTATACCTGCTATGATAATTAGGGAATAAGCCTGCAAAAGCATGGCCTGCCTGCATAACCCATAAATATTACTGAACAAATACTTCTTGTTCTCTAAAGAGGTTCACCACGCAAATTATAGAGTGTTGTGTTTGCTTCTTTACCCAAAAAATCATGAATAACTTTAACAATAATGAAGATATGGTGATGAAATTTGGATTAAATAGACCTCGATTTATGGGTAACACTTTATAAAAACTGTCATTAATAAGCCATTAACTAATGGTTAATAACTGGGAAAAAATCATTAGTTCATGAGAATTTGAACATGAACAAATGCTTATAAATGATAGTTCATGTAGTTACTAATGACTGCATTCATTTTTGCAAATGTTAACAAATCATTAGTAAATAATTTGTTAATGAAATTCTCATGAACTAATTTGTTCACAGTTATTAATCAATAGTTAATGAGCTATTAATGAAAGTTATTATAAAGTGTTACCGATTTAAGTTATAAAATGTGCTGAAAACATCCACCACCAGCATCCAAACACAGCTGGATTTGATGCTCCATGTTGTGAAAGGTCGTCCACCAATAACTCTGTTGTTCCAATTTCTGAAGTTCCAGTTGCTTCTTCTGAAACAAATTTGTCATCCAGTGGGTTTGCACAATGAACATTCACTCCTGTACAGTGGACTGATACATTATGAACAGATCATGCACAACTTACAGGGTGAAATAACCAATGTCTCATGCTGTGTCCACCAGGATAACTGAGGGCTTTAGTGTCTTATTGTAGTGGCAGGTGCTCAGTGGAGATGGCTGGATGTAGGGCTGCCACAAACGATTATTTTTATAGTCGACCAAATCACCGATTATTTTTGCGATTAGTCGACTAATCGGATCATACATTAATTGAATATAAAACATACATCTTATTGCACTAGAATGCAGCTGTTATTATATAACCGTCATTAGATTTCAGCTATATGCTAACTGAAAATAAAAACAATTAAGATCATAGTTCATTAAACCTTTAATGAAATATGCAGCTTGTTGCAACAAACAATTATTTAACTGTTTAGCATAAAGTGTAAACATAGCACTGAAACATAACGTTAGAAACGTTAGCATCAGCATTCCTATTCAAACACATGACTGTTATAACGTTACAGAAAACACATGAATGTGTTCTAAGGCTGATGAATCAAATCGTCATCAGTAATGTTCACTTTTACAGCTATAAATATGAGTAAGCAGCAAGTTAACTCTCTGTTTACGCTCTGTTTAGCAGCTAACTAGCAATTTAGCTTACCGAGATAACGGTCCCTCTTCATCATTGTCACAATCAGGCACAACAGCTTCCTTTTCAGGTGCTCGTGCATCGCAGTTGTGCTGCTGTGGAAGGCACGTTTTGCCTTGCAGATATTGCATTGCACACGTTTCTCTTTCATTTTCTTAAAATGATCTTGGCCCACTCTTTTGAGCTCCGTCGTGGGTACTCTTTTGAGCCTGTCTGTATATAACGTCCTGTGACGTCATCCACGGGCTACCACGGTTATCACTACTGCGCATGTGCGTCAACGACAGAAAGGAAGACGCAGCAGTAAAAGGTGAGTACGCAGCAGTTTGGAGAGAAAACGAAAGTAAAAACAAAAACAACGCATCGACTATTAAATTAGTTGTAGACTATTTTAATAATCGACATAATTGTGACTAGTCGACTAATCGTGGCAGCCCTAGCTGGATGGCAACATCTGGATGACAGCTTATTAGTCGTCGAAAATTAACAACCTCGACCCCGAGAGGCTCAGCAGGCTAAGACGCTGACACTGTGACCAGAGGATCGCCTCATGCTGTTTGCCATCAACAGACCCAACAGAGCAAAAATTGGCTGTGCTGGGCGGGTAGATGGCGCTCTCTCTCACTATCACTCACACATTGCAATGTCCGCTGGCTCAGCCATCTACTGATTGGTCTATTCGGAGCTGGGAACCCTGCGCTTTCCTCCGAGCGTGCTGGCTCCCCAGTGATGGTGTATCAGCGGTAGTTTGAAAAGAGGTGGTGGGCGTATCACACGCAGTGGAGGAGGCTTGTGCATGTCTTAACCCTCCTAGAGTCAGGGACAGTGCAAAGTGATGGGGAGAGCCCCTTAGCAGATGGCTACTACCACATTAGGAAGGGGAGAAAATTAGCAAAAATCTTTTTCACACAGATTGAAGTATATTTAAGCCAAATGTCACTGCTTTATCTCCATTAGGATTGAAGATATTCACAGTCGTTTGAGTACAGAAGCAAATGGGACACCCTGTAGTATCACACTTCATGACAGTGGCTCCCAAACGCAGTCATCTAACCAGTCTTATCAATACATTTTTATGTTTTGCCTACTATCTCAACTCATTAGCTAAATATCCATTAATGTTAATGTTGTAAAAAACATAAAAGTGCATAGTCTTCCAGACTGGGACTGAAAACAAATATGTTACCAGTCGTTTTCCCATAAAACCCTTTAACAACATTTCTGTAACAGCAGCACCACTTTGCCACTTATACAGAGTTCTTAGTTCATAAAGCTTTCACCTTCATCTAAAGGTTAGGTCTTTGCAGGTAATTGTCACCTTTAGCCTCAGTCTGAGCCCGTGGAGGGCCCCTCTACGGAGGGCCTGGGCCCCTGAGCCAGTCGGGATGGCCCCACAGCTCTAGTTCTCCTCATGTGCCAACGCTCTCACTCTGCAAGGCAAGGTCAATGAGATGGGTGGCTGTGGCCGAATGAAGACAGGGAACTAAAACAAAAAGGAACATAAAAAGAAGCAAACGAAATTCAAATGTAATCCAAACACAATCCAAATGACTGATGAACCATTCTCACACCAATCACACTTAGTCTTACGCTAAGGAGCTTTTGATTAGCAGGTATGTGTCCGGTTGGGATTCGTATGTAACTTGGGAAGTGATCACAATAAGTGGCATGTTTTTTTTTTTGTTTTGAAAAAGTGAATAAATGAAGGAAAAGGTAATATAGTCAGTATTGAAAATATCTAAGACAAAACACATTCCCTCATCATTCATATTAGGAAAAACTGAAAATCAGAAATGTGAGCATATAAAGACAATGGCATGAGTAAAATGGTAATGAACTAAATGACGAATGAGACACGTACACATACAAACAGGAAAAGGAAGACAAAAGCATGCTGGGCAGGGTATTGCTCTCTTTGTTGAAGCCCCTCTGAGCAGCACAGTGTCAAAAGCACGGCACAGGACAGCAGAGGCACAGGGCACAGACAGGACATAAAGCAGAATCACGGCAGAGCGATGGCTGATGTCGAGGCCACACTCACCGTTTGCCGCATGTCCCCAACATCTCTACATCTCAGGGCTCTACCTCAAATATTCCCAGAATACAAGGAGATGTGGGTGGGACAAGGTGGATAGCACTCTTTATCCAGCTTGGGAAATGTAGTTCCTACCAACTACATTAAATGGTTGGAGAGTACATACAGGAAGTCCCAACATATAAGGTTAGAAAGTTTAAAGGGACAATGCAGGGGTATGTTATGGAGCAGCAAGAATTAACATGTTATTTTTTACTGTTTCGTTATCCAATTAGGTGAATTATGGCTCACTTATACTACATACACATGTTACTGTGTACCTACATTTAGGAACCTACATTTTAAATGAAATGGTTACCTTAACTTCTATTCATTGCTTGTGGTTAGCATAGTGTAGTGGATCACACCGCCTGCCATGCGGGAGACTGGGGTTCAATCCCCAGTGTGGGCAAGCACACCACACTATGCCAGTAAAAGTCCTAGGGCATAGGTGTCAAACTCTGGCCTGTAGGCCAAATTTGGCCCGCAGTGTAATTATATTTGGCCCGCGAGACAATACCAAATGACTACTAGAGCTGGCCTGCCGGTATTATACAAAGTATGTATCGCTAATATTACTGCCATGCTCTGGAGCAGACGCCATGCGAGTGGAGTACTGTACGACACAACTGTGTTGTACGACACTACAAATCCCAGAATGCTCTGCTGGTGTTTTGGCAGGTCAATGGCAGGTTTTGGCATAGCGACCTCATGCTACTACTGGCATCTTGCTAGCCCTCCCAAAAATGGCAAAAAGAAAGGCAAGAAACAGGAGCTTTTTAGACAGGTGGGAGACAGAATATCTGTTTACATTTAAAACACAGACCTGTTTGTCTTGCATGTGGAGCCAACATGGCTATACCCAACCCTGTGTCCAAAGGACAAGCCTGACAGTCAATATTGGATGCTCGTGATGTTTGGGACATCAGAGGACACTGCAGGGTATGATTCTGTACTGGAAATCACTGCATGGGCTCAGGAACACTTCCATAAATCTTTGACTGTCAATACAAATACAATACAGCAACAAAAGGAGTACAACCAGGGCTGGGCTACGGGGCTATTTCCCTGGGTCTTTTTTCCAACCCTTCCGTCACTCTGAACGAAAAGGATTATTGTTATATCTGGAGGAAAATGTTGTCCATAACTATCAATGTTGGCCTGCAACTTTGTCCAAGTTTAAAATTTTGGCCCACTGTGGATTTGAGTTTGACACCCCTGTCCTAGGGCAAGACCTCTTTTGTCTACAAATGTAACATGACTTAAACTGTAAGTCGATCTGGATATGAGTAATTTGCTCATTTCTAGCAATAAAAAATGCTTTGATATCTAAATTCAGCAACTACCACAACAACACCAAGCTGCACGGCACAGTCTAAGTCAGGAACAGAGTGTTGGGAGTGATGGGCTCTGCTGAAAGGCAGTTAGATCAGGAACAAGGTCAGAGCACACACTCAATACAAACACACTCACACACAGAAAATGCATCTTTTTCATAATACAGCAACACACCATGAGAGAAGCACACGGGCACCATGACACACCCATACAAATTTGTCCCACATCCCCTACTGTGAAGCTGACCTCCTAGTGCTTTATGTATAGCAATCTGATTCAGTGATGTATATCTCCCAAAAACCCACACCCATTACAGTTAACGTAATTATCCAACAATGACTTTTTTGATTCGTAAAAAGGCCTCAAAAAAGTGACACATTTCTGTATAAATGTCGACAGCAAAATGCTTGTGAATTGTCACAGAAATGCGTAACACTTGGAGGGTCTTTCACAATGTGGGCAAACAATGAGGTCAGTCCAGGGACACATATTCCTTTTACACTGCATTAGACAATACAGACACAAATACACGGTTTCCTGAACGAGAATTTTGTAGGGCTGAGCAGTGCTTGAATTTCATATCAATAATCTTTATTATTGATGATTGATGGCAACTTGCGTTGTTTTTTTTTTTGTTTTTTTTTTATATATATAAAATTACACAAAAAACTATGGAAATATACAAGAGAACACCATTCTTTGCTAGATACAGTGTATATGGGAGTGTTTTAGCAGAGAATTGGTTTGAATATTCAAGCATCTCAGTAATACAGATAAGTAAACCATTTCCATGGTTATGCAAGGGTGAGAAGCCTTGTCCAAAGACATAGAAACAGGTTTCCAGCTCAGCACTAATTATGAAACCTCCAGAGAGAGTTACTGATTAGCTCTTATGTCACCTCTGCATACCATTACACTCTATCACGCTTTATATTCTGAATCTCCAATTCATATGATTGTTGCCCAGCACAGTCACACCTTGCTGAAAAATCCCAGAAGCCACTGTGGGCTTGACTTAAAGCATGCTGCATCTGCTTAACAGCAGACACTGAGCAGATATTTGTGAGAAAGTTTCTCATGTCCCTTGCTGCACCATTTTCCACTAAAACTGACAGCTCAAAGACACCACAGCACTATTCTCAGCTATTTTAAGCCTTTTTTTATAAATCCCCCAGAATGTGACAGGCATTTCTATCAGCATGCACAGTTGATACTTTCCTTGATGTCTGGACTGATAAAAGTATAATGATCAAAAATTATAAGGCTAGAAATTTTTCACAGCCCAGTCCAAATTACTGGGAAAACATGCTGGATTTGTTACTGGTAACAGCAAGTAGATTAATACTATATAACTGCATTAAACATATGTTTAATAAACACAAAATCAAAGAAGCTTGATCTGTATGTATTTAAGGATCTTATTATTGACCCAAAAATTAGCCATAACTTGTCCATACAAACAGTATCTTGCATGTTGGGTCAAATTCTGATCAACAAGGTGTGTATGTGTGAGGCAATCATACAATATCGCAACCAACCAATAAACATGTAACAACACAGAGGTAGACTTACATCCACAATGAAGAAGTCCAGCCAGCACCAGGCATTGGTAAAGTACTTCACAAAGCCATAGGCCACCCATTTAAGCAGCATCTCCAAAATGAAGATATAGGTGAACACCCTATCAGCGTACTCCAAGATGATCCGAATTGTCTTCCTCTGCTCAATGTACACGTCTTCAAAAGCCTGCATGGAGAGCACACAGTAGCCCTCAGAGCCTGGCAGAGAGTTAAATCTGAATGATCTAAGCATCTAATCCCAGGGAAAATATTCATCATATATAATAATCAATGCAGTACTAGTTATAATACAAAACTAATACAGTGGTACCTTGAGATACGAGTTTAATTCATTCTGTAACAGAGCTCGTAAGTCAGTCAACTCAGTATATCAAACAAACTTCTCCCATTTAAAATAACTGAAATAGATTTAATTCATTCCAGCCCTGTGAAACATCCCCAAACCATCCTAAATTATGGACAAAAAGACATGTTTTGAATTAAGAAACACACATATATACACTTTACCAATGCATAACAAAACATTTCAATTTCAGATGTCAATAAATATTAGTGTAAAATCATTTTTGGGGAATTCTCACTGTAGCATTTTAAATTCACAGGGAATTCGATGCACGTTATACTGTGAAGATGCGTAGTGCGCGCTGTACCGTAAAATCTTTCTTCTTCCATTTCACTTCAGCATCCGACTGCTGCTAAGAAATTCAGCAACTGGCTGAAGAATGGGATGCCATGGTTCTTTCTCTGCAGGTCAGTACTAAACAGTTTTCACTCAGAAGGAGCCACAAGCCTCCATATTTATGTTCAGGGCTGGCGCGCGCATATGCGGATCACGGGTCTGCATGAAATAATACTACAGTATTTAACATAATTACTGTATGTATGTTATTAAAATGATCTAAATTTAAGAGTTTAAAGCTTTTTTTTATCGATTTTTTTGCAAGAAGAAGTACAGCGCACGAGATTGGACTTGATTCTCTGAACACGTGAGAAAGAATGAGATGCAGGTGTTGTGCTGCCCATACTAGACCTTTGAGCCAATGCGCCAACTAGCAGCAGCCACTCGTATCTTGAAATTACGCTCAGATCTCAAACAAAAATATAGACGGAGTCGCAGCTCGTATCTTTAAAAAAAAATGTATGTTGGTCTGCTCATATCTCAAGGTACCACTGTAATCAGTGTAATTTTGTGGTGGGGAACTCCAAATCCCAGAGTTCTGCAGTGAGTGAGCTTCACATCACCTCACTGCCTGTATAGCTTCCTCATTCACTTCAAGGTAGAATCATGGTTTAGCCAATAACAGTTTAAACTCAAAAATGTCCTAAATCAACACTGAATGGGGAGAACTCAAGTCTGCATGCACGTCTTTGTGAACTCACCAAGGCTCCACTACTAAGCAGAATCATGAAGATGATCAGGGTTTCAAACCAGTTATGTTCCACAATAAGATAGCAGGTCTTCCGGAGGTACCACCAGTGCTTTCCCCAGCCTTCTGTGATCGGCACATCACAGCACTTGTATCGTGCAACACAAGCTGTGAAACACAACATTTTCCTTAGACACCCAACACCAGCACTTATTCCACACTTACCAATGCATACAGGGGAACAGCAGAAAATAAATAAATCAATAAATAAACAAATACATACAGATCAATTTCAGTGAGAAAATACATTTTTCATGTAAATTTGACCAAAAACAAAGTATATGCATAGAAGTTTATAAGAATATTTCAGCTGGTTAAATACTACCTTCAGTCCAGCAGGCCTCTGGGTCCAAATACTCCTCCACTGCTTCCACCACCACGGCCTCCTCTACTTCTGGTTTAATATCTATAGTGCTACCTTCTGACGAGCTGCTGTCATCCAGCTAATAGAGAAGAACAAGGTTGGTTCACACTAAGTTAATCACTTGGATGTAAAGAAAGTATAAAACTATAAGGCCTCTAACACAAATACTTCACAGTGGTTTAGTATAGTTAGTCCTTTATTATTCTCATTTACCTTTATACTATGTTTGAGGAAATAAAATTCATTTAAATCAGTTTCCCTTGTACGCATTATCCAGAAGCAGGACAACGATAAATACGATGTCTCAGCTTTGCCAAGCATTTACTTTTGAGGACAAATCAATAGACACAGTGGTTTTGTTTCAGCCACTACAATCTAGGTTTCACAAGCAGTGGGTTGGTGCTTTTTAATGTCTTTGTTTGCTTTTTTCTGAAATTCAGTTAGTTTCTGTTTTCTGGAAGGACCTTTTAGTTTGGGTTCATTTTAGTTTTAATTTACAACTAAAACACATGCGCGCACACACACACAAAGTCAGGGATATTTGGTTTTCGAGTGAAATTTCAGGATGAACCTATAGTGAAATTAATGTGACCTTCTCTAAATTTTTGAACTCACATGTCCAAATGTTCAATGCTTCTGTACGTTTTGGACAACTTGCTGTTCTCTAAGAAGGAGCTTAATGGCAAAATTCACAGGTGTTTGATCCATGAATCAACCAATATATTTCCTTGGACAACTTCCTGGATGACAATCCAGGTCGCATCATTAGGGAATGGCTGCTGGAGACTGGGGTACCTGCGTTTTCTCCAGACCCGAATCCCATAGAAAACCTATGGAATCAGCTGAGTCACCATGTAGAGGCTCGTAACTTTGTACCCCAGACCCTCAATGACCTGTGGACCACTCTCAGCAGACAATAAGTCAACTTTTGAACAGCATGAGACGTCGTTGTCAAGCTGTAATTGATGCTTGAGGGCACATGACACATTATTGAGACATTTTTTGTTGAGGTGTACCCACCACTGTTGTTGGCTTTTGTTTCAAAAGAGTGTGTGAGATGAGAAAATCATCACTACGTGCTTCTACTTAAATGCCCTACTTTCATGATATAATACCACTGTAGTGTGAACTTTAACAGTTTCCATAAATTTCACTCGAAAGCCAAATATCCCTAACTTTTTGTCAGTGGCGGATGCTCTAAGACAGCAAGGGAAGCTCAGCTTCCCCTAAAATGTCAAAAAATAAGTGATCAATAATATACTGTTGTGTGTACATGTCATTGACTAAATATGCGCTACAACGCGCTCAACTTTTGTTCAGAATCAGCTTCTTATCACTGGTAACGATGCGGCTTTCCTCTCACTCATTCCTGCAGCTTCACAGTGCTTTAAACAGGGTGGACGCTCAGCGTCCACAGACTTCAATGGTAAAGCAAAGCATGCCGCGAAACGAGACGAGCCATTGGATGAATCCTGGCCTTTGTCCCGCCCATCGGACGCTCAGCGTCTCTGGGGGTCTATGGGGCAGTGGGCTGGCCTCGGCTGGCCCGGACGCTCAGCTTCTGCATGATGATTGGATGATGTGTCTGAGCCTGAATCCCTTTTTGATTGACAGCTAAATGAGCGAATCAGTGACCTTTTTGTGTAAACCTCCGTGGGAGTATTTTTTAAATTTCAATAGTGTTTATTGAGGTCGTTTATGGACTAATATCTCTTATTCTAGTGATTAATAGTGTTTATTGAGGTCGTTTATGGACTAATATCACCTATTCTAGTGATTAATAGTGTTTATTGAGGTTGTTTATGGACTAATATCTCCTATTCTAGTGATTAATAGTGTTTGTTGAGGTTGTTTATGGA
>BRDA01001950.1:35657-47189 GCA_036984385.1 Crenuchus spilurus
CACAGATCATTTTCTTGAAAAGGAATGGAGGGTAGAATTTACGTATAAATAAACCAACACATTTTATGATGTAGCCCGAAATTGAGCTTCCCCTCTTTGAAAGACCAGCATCCGCCACTGCTTTTTGTGAATAATGTATATATTCAGGAATTTTTAATTTGATTTATTTTCAATTTTATTTGTTTTTTTAAGAGTTTTAGATTTCATTTTAATTTACTGTGACATCTCTGCTGTTATATCTACATGCCTGTCCTGCAATATTTTGCTCAGTACAAGCCTCACACTCACCCCATCTTTGCTTCCTTCAGCTTCTGACTCACTGCTGAAGTCCTCTGTGTTTAGATTCTCAAAGTCTGACTCTCCCACAGCGATGGGAACACACACAGTCAAATTGGGGTTGTGGATGAAAGACATGTGGTCTTCGTCGATCATATACTTTCCAACGCTGCTGCCTATGCCACTGGTTGTGCCATTTCCATTCTTTTGGTAGTCCAGATCACGGTTGATGTCCACACCTGTGTGGTTGGCAATACAGTTAAGTTTCCTGTCGTATAGTTCATCCAGGGGCTTGGCCTCATCTGTGACCTTCCTCCTGAGGATAAGGGCCACTAGCTGCCGAACTTTGGCCTTGATCCAGGCAATACCACTCTTGATTCGGTTCACAGCAATCTGCAGGTTATTCATTTCCCCATCATCATCAGTAGCTGCCAGATTGTCTGCACTGAAAGAGCTCAGTAGCAAGGCAAGGAACAGATTCAGCACCTGAAGAGCCATACAGAACAGTTACAATCAAGATATCTTAGTCCACTTTCTACTCAACCCAGTGCTATAAAACACAACTGTGCTCTTTAATCTGAATCAGGCATTTTAAATAAAGCGTTATCTTTACCTATTCTCTACCAATTGCATACAACCAAATCCTATCAAAATACATTTTGGAGTGCATGTTCACTTACCACCAAGTTTCCAATGACCATAACCATCATAAAGACTATGAGACACATGGCCTGTCCTGCCACCTCCATACAGTCCCACATGGTCTCGATCCACTCTCCACACAGGACACGGAATACGATCAAGAAGGAATGGAAGAAGTCGTTCATGTGCCAGCGTGGCAGCTCACAGTCCCGAGCAATCTTACACACACAGTCCTTATAACTTTTCCCAAACAGCTGCATGCCCACAACAGCAAAAATGAAGACAATGATGGCCAGCACAAGAGTCAGATTCCCCAGAGCTCCCACAGAGTTCCCAATGATCTTGATCAGCATGTTCAGAGTGGGCCAGGACTTTGCCAGCTTAAATACTCTCAGCTGAGGGTGAGAAAAGAAGGCAAACGGCAAAGAAGAGAAGAAAGAAGAAAAATAAGTTAATAGATTATGAATATTTTTGAAGTATATATCAAATATTATTCTACAATTCTACATTTACGTACATTATATATAAAGGATAATTACATTATTATAATAATTATATGACAGTACATATCACTCATATGTTAAACACATGAAAATGGCAACACTTCATATTCCACACAAAGTTTTCAAGTCTAAAGATGCTTGGGAATATACAATCCCACATCATAACCAGTGGGGATGAGTTTACCAATCGGAATGATCTCAGCACAGAAAGGCCTTCCACATTAGCCAGTCCAAGCTCCATCAAGCTCAGGCTTACAATGAAGCCGTCAAAAATATTCCAGCCCTCCTGGAAGTAGTAGTACGGGTCCATAGCAACTAATTTGGCAAACATTTCGGCAGTGAAGATTCCTGTAAACACCTGTAAAAAAACAGATGTATGAGAAACTCACTTTCACTGGTACAAAAAAAGCTTAAATATGCTAAGACTAAAGATTAAGTGCTAGTTTGAAATGCAAAACAGTTTGAAATGACAACAGATGAACAGATTTAATGTAGGCTGAACCTTTCTCGGCTTAATAAGCGAAAATTCATTCATTAAACTGTCAACATGAGTTTTGCTAGCAATAGATATAAACAAATAAACTCAGTGGAGTGTCACTATTGTCTGACAGATCTTACTGTCATGAAGCCCCAAGCGAGAAGGGCAATCAGGATAGAGCTGACTACAGGAGGCCAGAGCTATGCCGGGCATCATGAGTCACACTGCCCCCTGCTTGGAGACAGCCTGGCCCTGGCGCACTAACCTCCAAAAAGTCACTGCAACTGCAACCTAATATTCAGCTCATTTCTGACATCAAACCATTTATGCAATGAATGCTACCTTTGACTGCATGCCCACACTCATCTCTGATCTCAGCATTCATAGCATCAGTGAGATAAAGACAACTATGCTCAACAGAACGTATGTTTGTATTAACATTAATAAGAAGAAACTAGCCTCAGTGATAAGTGATAAGATAATGAACTGTGGTCAGTATTAGCCCCACGGGTTATCTGTATTTGGCTGCAGAAATCATGGCCTGGGTGAAAAACAGTCATCAGTGGTGTTAGCATGTTGGTGTGTGAGACACAGAAAGAGAAACAGTGAGAAAGGAAAGGTTCATGTTAAATGTATACTAAATAATAAGCAGGTACTGTCTTCAAGCTCTAAGTAGCATTATTCATGAACAGGAGAGCAGGAAACTGCACAGGTTTGAATATTAGGCACCATTTTAGAGCTGCTCATCGATCAGGCAACATGAAATATTAATGCAACCACCCCACAAGGCTGTGAACACTGTCTCAATCTATAGCACTGTATCTCAATCAGGCTGCAGACAGAGGAGTGTGTGTGTGTGTGTGTGTGTGTGTGTGTAGGTGTGTGTGCGTGTGTGTGTGACACACACAGAGAGAGAGAGAACATGCACAGTAAATCTGCCAGTGTTAAATCAACACTATTAGAGTTAAATTAACACTGAGAGTGTTACATTTTGACACCCACAGTGTCAATTTAACTCTAATAGTGTTGATTTAACACTGGAAGATTTACTGTGTGGTTGAACCCTAACAGACTGCAAAGAATTAAATGGGTAACCCAAACTCAATCACGTACCAGGCCAGTTCTAGATGTCTTAATTACTAGAACCCTAAACAGATGGACAACACAAAAAAGAAAAGCCAAATTTTTATGATCCTCACCAAGTTGCCCACTGATAAAACATGCTCAAATTGTGGAGTCATTGGATAGTGTTCCATAGCCATGAAGAGAGTGTTGAGGACAATACATATAGTGATGGCTAAGTCCACAAAAGGGTCCATCACGATCAGGTTCACTATCTCCTTGATCTTCAGCCACATTGGGCAACACTCCCAGATAAGAAAGATGTTTGAAAACTTGTACCAACATGGTGGACACTTCCTCTGAGATTCTTCCAGTTCTGTAAGAATAGTGGAGAATTAGATCTTATTTATTTGGACAAAGCTGCAAATATAAAAGATAAGGAGGAACAAAAGAAGGTAAGTTACCCTCTACTAATGTGTTGGTGATAACACTCATGACACTGTTTGCCCGTTCTTTGCGTCCAAAAGAAGCATTCAGTTGGTCCATAGACACCATTAGAGAGCCTGAGAGTTTTTTCTTAATCTCAACGTCAGTCGTTGGCTGTCAGGGGAGAAGAACTGATTTTAACTAAAAGTATATATAAAATAACTACTATTAGCTGGAACTTAAAACTGTGTTACAGGAACAGAGGGAAAGGTTGGTTAGGAAAACAGCATGTTAGACCAAAGAAGTCAGTTAAATACATTTTAGGGCAACACCATGTGGGCTTTAAGGAGAGGAGGTGAGTGTTTCCTTACAGTGGCTCTTCTCCATGATGCACATGGATTCCACTGTCTGGAAACTGAAGATCTTTGTGCTCAAAGTATGTTTAATCCCTACTTAATTCAATCAGTCAAGCTAAAGCCCATTCTGGCTCTCCCTACTTTCTTTCTCTCTCTCTCCTCTTCTCTGAAGCCTCCATGTTATTGCACCATCCAGGATGCCAGAGGGGCGGCAGTTAGCGTGCATCAGCATGCACTCAGTCAGAAGAATCAGAGAGGAAAAATCATAGACACCATAATCCATCAGTCCGCTTTCATGCTGCAGTTAGATACACAAGGGCTCTCTGAGAGATCTGTAAAGATGACAAACTACCATGCTAGCTACAATGAGGAAAGAGTAGTTGACTGTTGTCCATTCAAGTAGGATCAGAAAATAATGAGCGAAAGAAAAGTCAGAAAAAAAGAAAATGAAGGAAAAACGAAAATTAAAAGGAAGCTCTCTACATTGTTTCCAGTCTCAGTGAATGTGAGTATAAGGGAATGTCACTACTGCAGTAAACATGGGATTCTGTGACAGTCTGTCTCTCCTCTTCTGCACCATAACCCAAACAAATACAGACCAGCCTAGTCTCTTAGACACATTATGCCAGTTATGTGATCTGAACCCTGATGAACCAGGCAAAGGAAATGACTGCATTACTAGAGAAACAGTAAGGACCCTCACAAATGTTGGGTATGGATTACGAGCTCAGAAACAAGCAGACTGGGCTCTTAATGGACATCTTCCATTAATGGATCTCAGAATACATTACTGTTTCTACACTGAAAAAACAAGAGTTTGGGGGAACATTATAAAAGCTTAGCCACTTATAAAAGCAATTATATACAAAGATAAACATAAATATCTACATAGATATAACAATAACATAAATTAGAACAATTGATATTTTATGCAAAGAACAAAATATGAAAATGATAATACTCATGAAGGGGTAATGAAATATGCAATGAGGACATAATTTACATTCAATATACTCTAAACGATATACAGTGGTACCTTGAGATACGAGTTTAATTCGTTCTGTCAACTCAGTATATCAAACAAATTTCTCCCATTTAAAATAACTGAAATAGATTTAATTTGTTCCAGCCCTGTGAAACATCCACAAACCATCCTAAATTATGGACAAAAAGACATGTTTTGAATTAAGAAACACACATATTTACATTTTACCAATGCATAACAAAATATTTCAATTTCAGATTTCAGTAAATATTAGTGTAAAATCATTTTTGGGGAATTCTCGCTGTAGTATTTTAAATTCACAGGGAATTCGATGCTCACGGTACTGGGTAGATGTGTAGTGCGTGCTGTACAGTAAAATCTCTCTTCTCCCATTTCACTTCGGCAGCCGCCAAGAAATTCAGCTACTGGCTGAAGAATGGGATGATATGGTTCGTTCTTTGCAGTTCAGTACAAAACAGCTTTCAGTCAGAAGCAGCAGCAAAGTCTCCATATGTACGTTCAGGGCCAGCACGCGCATATGCGGATCACGGGTCTGAACGAAATAATATTAACAGTATTTACCATAATTACTGTATGTATGTTGTTAAAATGATCTAGATTTAAGAGTTTAAAGCATGTTTACAAACATTTTTTTACATAATTACTGTATGTATGTTATTAAAATTAAATAGGTTTAAGAGTTTAAAACATTTTCATTATTGTTTTTTTTTCCAAAAAGTATGCAAGAAGGAGTACAGCGCACGAGACTGGACTTGATTCTGAGGGTAAGATGTGAGAAAGAATGAGATGCAGGTATTGTGCTGCCCATACTGGACCTTTGCGCTAATGCGCCAACTATCAGCAGCCACTCGTATCTTGAAATTTCACTCGGATCTCGAGCAAAAATATGGACGGAGTCGCAGCTCGTATCTTAAAAAAAAAATGTGTATGTTGATCTGCTCGTATCCCAAGGTACCACTGTATAAATATATCTATAATCGTCATTCTCATGGGTGCATTTAGTCCCATATTTATGCCTGTATGTGCAATAGAAGTAACTAACAAGACATGAATTTTAAACATATGTCTTTGTCAGCTCTTCAAGCTAATTTAAAGTTGTACTTTGTGCCACCATTTTCAATTTCAATTAGGCAAAGAGCAGCATAGACAGGCTCTTGGAATTTAGCAGAGCTTCAACCCAAAACTATACCACAACTTAGAGAACAAAGTACAAATAATTGACAAATGCATGAAGAAACATGAGAAGAAACATGAGAGAAAGAAATGAAGAAAGAGAAAGAGAGGGAGAGGAGAAAGCCAAGACTCTGAAAGGAAACACGTCCATGCCTAGACTGATCTACTCATAGCCTTCCTTACGCTGTCGTCAGAAGCTGCCTTATCTATTATCACCTCAGGCAGAAGGCGTCCTCCAGGCCCGGGCCCAATCAGGGACACCACCCCGTTGCAGTCCACCGTGCTATTGCGCTTGCCATGGTAGCCGCTGTAGCTGCTGCGGCGGTATGGGCTGAAGAGCGAGCCGCGCCGCTCCTCACACTCCTCCACTGTGCTGTGCTCATCATCTGCAAACTCGTTCTCTGATCCGCCGTCACGACAGCGGCCCTTAAAGCTGAAGATGCTGCTCTTGCTGTTGTGGCGTGATAAGAAGGGTGAGCCAGGAATGCTAAGGAGAGACTGGAGCAAAGTGGAAGAAAATAGTTAGAAACCCTCAACATTTAAATGTGTTTTCCCTGCTCTGACAACCACTTGAGTGTAGGTAGGTTTTGATAAGGTTTTGTTTGTACACTCTGATGTAGTCTGACATGTATTGACTTTATTACATATTAAACCCATCTAAAATAGTTTTTTCCCCAAAATGTTACACAGGCTTTTGTTCAGCACAACCTCAGCAACAACAGTGTCAAAACAGTAAGAGTGTCATAAATCTATATTTTGATTAAATTTGTTCTGTTCAGATGTGCTGATATATTGTGAAAAAACACACTTTAAACATTTCTAGCCAAGATTTTTGACCTCTGAACTGAATAAACAGAGGTGTTGGCTACATACTGTTCATTACAGTTTTTAGAAATTTTATGTTGTTTTATTTCTCAATCTTAACAATTGTGAGGTAACACTCATTTTTCCTCAGCCACTAGCCCTACATTGAATATTCATGAGGTAGGTGTGAACACTCAGGTGAGAGGTCTTTGTTCGGTTCACATTCCACATATTCCAGTGGCATGTCTGGAATTACCATGTCATTATCATATATCATCACATTTGAAAAAATGCGCAGTTGTCTGACTCGCGCTGAAAAACATGTCTCTGCTTATTTAAGCTCCTCTTACAAATATCTAAAAATATATTTCTCAATATATAGTTGAGAAGTAGGTGCTTTAAGGTTTCTGGGGTATGTTTCAATTTGTTTCTAAGATAAAATCTCGCTGAGTTTTTTTTCTCGCTGTACTGTGTTTTTGTGGAATTTTGGTTTTGTGCCCGCCGCCGGGAACGCCGACTCCACAGGGTTTACAAGCTGATGAGATGGAGCACATCTTTTAGAACAGACAAATATGAACACACCAAACACATACTCACATACCCGTTCTACCTACTTACCTGATTCATGATGGAGGTCCTGCGGCCTAAGCGATTATCAGGAAAACGGAACCTGCTCCTCTTGCTTCCATCATCCGATTCGGACTTAACAAACTTCTCGCTGTCTCCCTTCTCCTTGTCCTGTTCTTTCTGTTTCCACTTCTTCTTGCGGTTCCGCCGCTCTTTGGCACTCTTCGAGCTGAGTTTTGACATCTCTGAGGAGCTGCACGACAGGTTCCCCCCTCCATCATCCTCCACTGCATCCTCAGACACTGTACCTGCAGATGTTGCCATGGCATTTGCCTACCAAAGCCAAAACATGAGTTAGCCTATACTGAAAGGGCAAGTATAAAGTTATAAAGCCAGAAAGATATGCAACAATAGAAATAATCACAATATACAGTAACATAAGCAAAATATATTTCAATATGTGAAAAAATGGCAACTAATAGTAAAGTAGCATTGACTAAAATGAGAGAAATGCAGTCTAATAGGCTATATATCAGTATATTTACAGTGATTGTTTATACAGTAATATTATAGAGTTTATACAGTATTAAGAGGCTGACCTGAGCATCCTCTTGCTGTTTCTTAAGCTGCTCCAGCATGGCTTTAAACTCAGCTTCTTTCTGCTCAGCCTCCTCCATGGTGGCCTGGTTCTGCTCTTCATAGGCCATAGCAACCACAGCCAGGATTAGATTCACCAGGTAAAAAGAACCCACAAAGATCACCAGCACAAAGAAGATCATGTAGGTTTTCCCTGCTGCCCGCAGAGTCTGCAGAGGAAATTACAGAGACTCAATACAAACACATCAAACTGCAGCTTGTCACTCACCACATCAAGCTTTAGGTCTTAGGAGATCCTTTCAAGGGTCATTATAGACTTTGAAAACACATGAAAAGCCAAAGATTCCAAATCTCTACCATCGGATGCACAGAGATATGCTGCTATCAGAAGCTGTCTTTTAAGGAGAATGCAAATAACCTTTCGTTATACTGAGCCTACGTTGCTGCTTTGTGACCTACTTTTGCATGCACACAGCTTGCACGCATACAGACCAGTCCTATTATACAGACAGGATTGGGGGCCACTGCCCCTCAGGGGTGATGGAGTGGGAGAGGGAGTGGGAGAAAAGTATCCAGACAGAATAGTGAGGAAAGATTGCAAATTATGTGAATTTTATATTTGAGTGGAGAAACAATACATAACTAGAACAGAACAATAATCTGAGGGCTGTACAGATCTAAAAAATCCACTTCATTAAATGCAGTCTCATAAACAAACACTTTAAGCAAGTGACTACTGTGAGGAGGTTATAATCAGGGATGCACATAAGTGGTGCGCATGCGTGTCCAAAATTAACGATGCGCAATGTGACGCGCGTTTGTGCACCATTTACTTGATTATGTTTGGCCACCGTAACCGGAGTTGACAGGTTCGCGGTTTTCACGGCAAATTCTTTTGTTGAAAATCCAGTCGCGGGTGAACTTTCGGGAGTGGCGGGATGCGTTTTATTGGGTAACTTTTAAAAATTGCCGCGATATTACTTCAACACGGCGGGCAAACGTGTAGAAAGTCTACACTAAGCAAGTTTGAATACAACAATAACAACGAAGAGAACATAATATAAGGAAAGATAGCCTGAGAGAGAGAGAGAGAGAGACAGAGAGAGAGAGAGAGAGACGGTGAGAGAGCCAGAGAGAGAGAGAGAGAGAGAAATACGGGAAGCGGTATTGCAAGGACTGGGATAAAGAAAAAGGTTTGATGGACTGATAAATCCATTATAAACAAATACTAAGTCGAACACTCTTAGTTGTTTTGCCATTTGCTAAAAACGTGTGACAGACATATATTTTGGGCTAGTTTAAGCTTCTGAAGGGCGGATTTTAGACTGACTTTTGCCTGAATAATTTTGATGGATCTGGCAACCCTGACTGTAACATAGGCGGGCTCAAGAAAGTAGTTAATTGATAAGTACTAGCTTATTTTTTCACTGGTTTTAAGATTTTCACCGATTCATCAGCATGTCCAAGAAACAAGCTACATTAAGTAATTACTTTGGTATTCCACCACCTCCAAAGAAATGAAGGATGTCAGGAGGGTCAGGAGGGTAGTGATGATCAATCCTTGTAGTATTTTCCAGCATTGTAAAAGGTGAACACCAAGCAACATCTGTAGGTGCTCCTTTGAGAACTAGACCAAAAAAATTATGTGCACCCCTGATTATAATACAGCTTAACTACACAAACTGAAACAATTCAGAATCAGATTCAGATTTAGTGTGTTGGTACAAACAAGAAATTTGTTTCTGACCGTTGGTCTCTCTAGTATTACATAAAAAGTATAAAAGTACATGTAATCTACATATAATTACAAAGGTAACACTTTATAATAACTTTCATTAATAGCTCATTAACTAATGATTAATAACTATGAACAAAACATTACTTCATGAGAATTTCATTAACTCATGATTTACTAATGATTTGTTAACATTTGCCAAAAATGAATACAATCATTAGTAACTACATGAACTGTCATTTATAAACATTTGTTCATGTTCAAATTCTCATGAACTAATGATTTGTTCACAGTTATTAATCATTAGTTAATGGCTTATTAATGAAAGTTATTATAAAGTGTTACCATTACAAACAATAAACAAACAATGAAGGCAACGTACCTAAAGTTACAGAACACACAATACACAATCAGTCACACAGATTAAGTTCAAACAGGTGATGTAATATATAACAGTTAAAACGACAGCCGTGTACAAGGTTGGTAGTGAATTATAATGTACAGTGTTATGCAGGGGTATGGCACCAAATTCTGGGCCCTATGGACAAGCAGTGCCCAGGGCCCCTCGCCCCTATTATCAAATATTATTTCCTTTAATATTTAAAGGAAAATAATATTCCAGACTCCTCAAGGGCCCTCGCCCCACTTGGGGCCCTGGTAACTCAGTCCCACTTTTTCCTCCCACTACCACACCCCTAGTGTTATGATGTCAGGGAAAACCAGGAGTAGCTATGGCCCTAGCAGATGATACTGATGGTCAACTGCTTATGAGGGCAAAAGCTGTTCCTGTGTCTGGAAATCTTGGTATACAGGAATCTGTAGCACCTGTCGGAGGTTGAAAAAGGTTGTGACCAGGTGTAAGGGGTCAGCCCATTTTCTAGTCCATGACCAGTACAAGTCCTGGGGAGCACCAGTGATTTTCTCAGCTGTCCTTACAGGTCGTATTCTGTTTCTGTCATGCTTTGTGGTTCCTCTGAACCAGACTGTGATGGATGTGCACAGAATAGATTTGATAACTGCAGTGTAAAACTGGCTGAACACCTCCTTGGGTAGACCCAAGATTTGGGCATTTCGAATATTCAGTGTTGATGGTCAGCTAGCCCATTCGTACCACTGCAGAGAAAAGGCAGGGTGGAGAGAGCAGAGCTTCAGCGCTGCTCTCTGTGAGATGTTTCAGCCATCACTCAGCACATTCATAATGGATGTGCTTTACAGCAGCCACAAGAATAGTCAATGTAACTCGCTGCATCACACTGACCAACTGTGAGAGAATTCAAAGGGTTGTAATAAAACACCCACATCTCTCAACAAATTCAATTTCTTTGACTAACTGCAAGAACAAATTAAACAACTAAATACCAAATAAAGTGCTTGCAAAAAGTTTAAAAGAACAGAGAAAACCATGATACCAAGAAAAAATACTTAAAAAAGCACAGAATAATGATGTAACTCAAACCAGTAACAAAAAAAACAACATCCATATCATTAGAAAGGTCAAATGTATGAAATATAATTCAACACAGTGCAGAGGACCAAAGGGCAGGATGAGAGCACAAAATGAAAGTGGGCGAATATTAAAAACATAGATTCTGAGCTTGGACCAAAAATAGGGTAGCCTATGTGCTGAGAAGCTCCCATCTGAGAGTCATTTCTCATCTGCTTGCCTGCCAGCGCAGTAATCCGCAGGTTAATATTTCATGCTTTCTCCCAGTCGCTCCTGTACAACTCTGAAATGTTTCAGCCATTACAGCGTGGCCTATAACCGTCCTCTCAATTCAATGTCCGAACATAAAGAATTTTAGCATTTTACATAGGATCTAGACAGACTGAGTTGATGAAGCAGTATTATATAAACCATCTTTGTGACGGAATGCAGTAAATGGGCTAAATTTTTACATTTCCGTTTT
>BRDA01001950.1:48342-65716 GCA_036984385.1 Crenuchus spilurus
CCTCCACTGAACGCCGCCTTGCTTTGCCTAACATTCACACAAAGCAATCCAGACTGTTCTCCTCAGTAGTTCCCAGATGGTGGAACAAGCTGCCTACCACCACTAGAGCAGAGGTGTCCCTCACTGTGTTCAAGAAACTCCTAAAATCTGAGCTCTTCAAAGAGCACCTGCTCTAGTGATCCCAAATACTCCCATGAGTACTGATATGCACTCAGCATTCGCTATCCAAATGTTAATTCTAGTATACTAGTACTAGTAAATACTAGTACAACTCTAGTATTTTTCCCATTTGTACTTTCCCACTATTGTAAGTCGCTCTGGATAAAAGCGTCCGCTAAATGCAATGTAATGTAATGTAATGTAATGTAATGTAGTACATACACATATTTATTTAACTGAAATACTAAATATACACAACTTAATTCAAATACATGGTTTTGGCACTGTTGTCCAATTCATAAAATTACAAAAATGCATGTCTGCAATCTGGAAATCAATATACTGGTATTGCTAAATGCCTAAGAGCATTCAGCAGAAGAAAAATCCTTACCAGCATGTACAAGTTTTCCCAAAAGTCTTGTGTCATGAGGCGGAAAAGAGCCAGGAATGCCCAGCCAAAACTGTCGAAGCTGGTATAGCCATAGTTCGGATTCCTTCCAGCCTTCATACATGTGTAGCCCTCAGGACAACGTCTGAGCGGAAACACACAATAAGATGGAACTTTGTAAAAAGGTTTATTTAGTTAAGATATAGCAATTCCAGGACATTTTGGGAAGATGAATCACAGGATATCGCCTGCACATGTTAACTGGATATTTGAAGCTAACTGAGAGAAAGGTGGAGACGAACAGTGTAACTCACCCAGAGTCTGAGCTGTTTCCACATAAAAGAGCATCCAGACTGCCAGGAAGGAAGTAGAAATTGGCTGAAGACAAAGAGAGAGAGAGAGCTTAAGTTAATTACATATTTCCCTGAGCACTGGAGTTTAGTCCATTTCCAGTCACTCCCAGATCAACTTCATTGTAGAACAAATGAAATAAACTAGTTTGTACTTTTGAAGATTCTAACTAGACAAATCTGATTAACACTAATACAATGACTCAAATTACATTTAGATCCTCTGGAATAAGAGGACAATAACATCCATTTTTTCTTCACTTTTGTCATTCTCTCTATTACTGTTTGCTCCTATTAACATTGATCTTGTTCAGTCAATGCCTAGCATCAGCCTGCTAATGCATAACACCTTGAAGGTCAGATGTGTAAGTGTGAGAGTGTGGGAATGTTTAGGAAGGTGCTCACTGTCATTCGTGATGTATTCATTCCAATCGAAGTGGGTTGTATTGGTTTGGTTGGTATTGGGGTGGTCAGTGATATTGATGGGCCAGATGACGCACTTGTGCCGCAGGTTCCCCATGAAGAGCTGAAGGCCGATGAGAGCAAACACACTGAGGCAGAATACAGTGAGAATCATCACATCTGACAACTTCTTCACTGACTGAATCAAGGCTCCAACAATGGTCTTCAACCCTGGGAGGAGTCGAAAAACAAACACACACACACACACACGGGCACACACACACACACACACACACAAGAAGAGGAACATAGGTAGTTGTATATGTGTTCGCCCACCAAGTATGGAAGAAAGGAGTCTCAAGGCATGACAAAGAGATGAACGACATTATTTGAGGCATTTGAAAAGACTGAATGTTGCAATTAATTTCTATCGCCAGTGTGTGTGATTGAGTGTGTGTAAATGGAGTGTGTTGATTGTAAAGCGTCCTTGGGTTTGAGAAAGGTGCTATATAAGTGTAACAATCATCATCATCATCATACAACAGGTATTCTGACTATAAGAAAATATTTGGTCCAAAAATTCCTTCAATCCCTCAACATAAAATCAATTCCTTCATGTCATATATGGAAAACTCTGTAAATGTACATATTTATCTCTTGAAAGCTCATGAATTTTCTTTACTGCAAAAAAGAAAATCATATTATTGATTTATATTAAGGAAGAATATAAATATAATCTATATATAGTACCAGTTTGGACACACCTTCTTTTCATTCAATGTTTTTATTTTTTTTCCTACATTGTAAATGAATACTAGGCATCCAGACTATGAAGGAACACATAAGGAATCATGTAGTAAACTTAAAAGTGTTAAACAAACCAAAACATGTTTTAGATTTTACTTCAAAGTAGACACACAACTGATGTCTCAAACATATTAAGGGGGCAAGAAATGCAAGTCATGAACTCTTGACAAGGCACCGCTGTTAACTGAAAGCCATTCCAGGTGACTACCTCATAAAGCTGACTGAGAAAATGCCAAAAAAGCTGCCATCTAAGCAAGAGGTGCCTACTGTGAAGAATGTAAAATATAAACATATTCTGGTTTGTTTACTTGTTTGTTTACTAAATAATTCCATATGTATTTCTTCATAGTTTGGATGACTTTAGTATTAATATACAATGCAGACCATCTTTAAATAATGAAAAAACACTGAATGTACAGAAGGTGTGTCCTAACATTTGACATCTAATTAGTGAAAAAAAAATAGTGGAAAGTAGAAAATGTTGCCCAATAGTTCTTAATCAAGACAAGTCAAATCTCCATCATTACTAATAATAAATGACATACGTCAAATAGACTGTACACTCAAATATAATATATTACACGTAATAGCAAAATGTAATTAAAATTAAATTAAAATATTTTTTATAAAAAAAAAATTCAACAAATTTATTTGTGAATGTCAGAGTCAGCTAAATGTCTCATCACCCAATGCACACTTGGGAAAATTGCAATGTAATTTCAAAAATATGTGTATTTTTCAAATTATATAGAAGAATAATCTATAAAAAAACAGATATTTTTACAGTGTATTTTGTGGTAAAATATTTGAATATTTAATATCTATATTTAAACCAATTTAATATAAATTAAACCATGCCCAGACCTCCTTTATATGTAGAGAAATACCACAGATGCACAAAACAGTAAAGTCAACAATAATCATATACTGTAATCAATAGTGTCACACAACACTACACATAATTGTTTGGGAGCCCTCTCTTTCCATGCTCATTCAAAACTAACCACATAGCCAAATCTTTGTATGAGGCAACGTGTGGAAAGCGACTTTTTTCTGTCCTGTGAAACTCATAATAGTCAGTAAATACAGTAAACAGTGTCAGGGTAACAAACACACATTGGCCTTAAGGCAGAATCCCAGTGTTGTGAAAGGGGAGGTTTCAGGAGTAACCTTTGCAACAAAGAGAGGACTCCCTGTAACACTGAGAACATCATGACATTCATTAATCTATAAATACTGCATCACAACAAGAGGGCCATGACAGAAGGAGAGAGGAGCAGGCATGGAATAGGGGTGGGAATCACATGCAGGTCATTTAAACTCTAAGGCTGAATGGACGCAGTCCAATGCCAAATTCTCACGCAGCTCCATTGGACTTGGTATAATCATAATGTCATTAGAACTCCACTGGCCCATACTCAGCAAGTCGGTTTTGCTTCACTCATACAACTCCTTAATGATTAGCATGGCTGGCCCCTGGCTCACAGAGCAGAATTTAACATAAGCATAGTGGCTTAGCTCCCTTATATGCCGCACCTGAAAAATCTCTTCAAATATTGCTGATCAGCAAATGGGTTTCAGTTGCCGTTAAAAATCCTCCCCAAAGCCAGCAGCAGATCAAACCCATCTGCTTTCTGAGGAAACTTCACAGCAATAAAAAAATGCATGTACTGGTGATTATGTTTATCATTTTATAACCTTGTTCATAAATATGAAGAATCAAATTTCTAGAAACAAATGGTATTTACTAAATACATTTTTGAGACTTTAAAATATTTTGACAGATCATTAAGAACATTCATTTTTAATGCTTTTTTGCAGCCTTTTTTGTATTTTTAGATATTTTTATTTTTTGGCACATTTCATGATAGGATTTCATTGCAAATAAATTAAATTAAAGAGTGAAAGAAAAGACAAAAATTCAAATAAATAAGTCGGCCAAGCTTTTAGTAGGCTAATATTATAAAAGAAAGTGTTTTCCAAAGCATCATGCAGCATAAAATATATCCACAAACTAGGCTTGGCAGTCTTCATAAATAAGTAAGCATTTTCTTTGCGAATTCACTGAAAGCTATTGCAGTTTTCATCTAAAGAAAATAGTACAAACTTCATATTATATAATGTATATACTTGTCTTTTCTGATTGTTGGTAAAATCTCATTCTCATTTCATCACATTTATGAAATATGACATGTGCACCTTAAACAATTTCAATGTTACTTATCTCTACTTCTAAGAGAGTGGTCTGTTTTGTTTAGTAGAACAGAATTATAGATAAGTGTATATATATATAAATAATTTATGCAGACTTATCATTAACTTAATATTGTTTACTGTATCTATAGTTGCTTCTCACCAAAAACCAGTAAATTAGCTCGTTTTACTTGGCTATGTATAATGTCAATTCAATCCCAGTCCACCTTGCAGGAGCTTATAACTTACACTGTGTTACAGAGATGTTGGATTGTCTTTCTGCTGTGTCAGTGTTTGTCCTTTGGAATACAAATGAGTGCTGACACTATGGGACTTTGACCACAATGGAATAGTAGACTGCAAAGCCTATCAAAAATGTATAAGTACCATTTTTGATCATTTTGGAGGTCAAAAATAAAGAAAGCAAATGGTCGTCTCCAAATTAACCTCTGTTAAAATAATAGCACTAAAATCAAACGTAAAGTAAATAGAAACGGGTCAAACAGAAAAACTCAGCCTCAGTGTTTAAATTGGGCCTCACCTGGAATGACAGAGATAGTTTTCAATGCTCGGAGAACTCTGAACGTTCTCAGCGCAGATACATTCCCCAGGTCCACAAACTCTGTTACATATCTGAAATAAGGGAGGATCACACACAGACACCAAAATGACCACCACAAACACGGCAAGAACACCACTACCACGCCACCGGACCAGGAGCTACGCCACTCACAGAGCCTGTCCACGGAGAGGGGGAAAGAAAGAAAAAGGAAAAGAAAAAATAACACACGCACACACACACACACACACACACCTAACACCGACCGAGCCCCTCCCACCCACACACACGCTCTTACCTGGGATTACAGAAATAGTTTTCAATGCCCTCAGCACTCTGAATGTGCGCAAAGCTGAGACATTGCCTAGGTTTACAAACTCTGTTATATACCTGCAATAATCAAATCAAAGTTACACAGAGACACGGTTACGACAGAGTACGGCTGAATCCCACATCCATACATTAAATCTAACTTCTGGTAGCTCTTTGGGCTTGTATGTATCACAAAAATGCAATGCTTGTTAAAAGAACAGCAAAAAGAATTAAAACACTATTCGATTTGGATTTGTTTTATGAGGAAACGTTGTATGATGTCATCTATGAGGGACATTTGTGTAGTATTTGTGCAGTATCTGTATAATTTCCCTGTAAGATAGCTGGGACTACTATCATGTTTTGGCATTACATTAGTGTGTCTGAATATGCATAGAATTACAGAGGAAGCTATGTTTACAGATGGCGATTCCTTCTGTAACACAAAATGACTGATGTTGCAGACTGAGCAGTATTAAAATCACAGATATCATCTGTAAATACTTAACTTCCCCAGCTAAAAATAATCCCACTCAAATAGGGCTTAAACAGGGTTTCTAGGGTCACTGATGCTAAACCCACTTGCACTTCATTGCTTATGAAAACAAAAAAATGAAATACAATAAATGGAGATGGAGTCAAGCATATAGGTTTATGATACAGTCGTATATATTAGCTAAGAAATCAGGGCTCATGAAATGAAAGAGCGAAAGAAAGAGAGAGATAGACAGATAAGAGAATGAAAAGTTCACACAAATGTGTTGACTACATGGAGCTGCAAGTAAATGGCATTAAGCACAGTCCTGCTGGAATATTCTCAAGGTGAAGACTCTTAGAGAAGCAGAGGAAAAAAGCATGAGTATTCTGGATCAGCAGACAGTACGTTCACACTGAAGAGAAAGGAAAAAAGACAGAGAGTGAAGAAGGAGAGAGTAGCTTGGAAAGAAAATACACACAAAAAGGACAGAGATACATGCTTTAGGCATGTGATTAAACTGCTCAGCTTTGTGGAATTAGGGGCTTCTGAACGAGGTTAACTTCATCATATATAAAGATCACTGTTTGCATTGCTACAGAAAATGATATCTTGGCAAATAAAAGCATTTTAAATATAGACAATATATCTAATATTTCTCACTATGGGATTATGTGTAATTACCTGTTTCAGGACATTGTTACCAAGCAACCTTATATAATTTTAAATATATACAGTACCATATAAGTTACCTCAAACATTACTTCTTGTATCTAGCAGTAATATATATATATATATATATATATATATATATATCAGAGGCGATTGCTCTAAGACTGCAAGGGAAGCTCAGCTTCCCCTAAAATGTCAAAAAATAAGTGATCAATAATATACTGTTGTGTGTACATGTCATTGACTAAATATCCGCTACAAAGCGCTCAACTTTTGTTCAGAATCAGCTTCTTATCACTGGTAACGACGCGGCTTTCCTCTCACTCATTCCCGCAGCTTCACAGTGCTTTAAACAGGGTGGACGCTCAGCGTCCACAGAGTTCAATGGCAAAGCAAAGCATGCAGCGAAACGAGATGAGTCAATGGATAAATGCTGGGCTTAGTCCCGCCCATCGGACGCTCAGCGTCTCTGGGGGTCTATGGGGCAGTGCGCTGGCCTCGGCTGGCCCTTACGCTCAGCTTCTGCATGATGATTGGATGATCTGTCTGAGGCTGAATCCCTTTTTGATTGACAGCTAAATGAGCGAATCAGCGATCTTTTGGTGTAAACATCCGTGGGAGTATTTTTTACATTTTCATTCTGTTCTAAGTTGAACCGAAGACATTCCTAATCATCTTAGCGGCATTTTCTGTGTTAAAAACGACTAGCGACAAGTCGAGCTTCTATTTCTGGTGTTTTTTTTTGTAGCTGCTTGTGTTTGAAGACTGACTTCTATCACTCCTTCTGACTTCTATCGCAGTTTCTGTCCAGCGGTAGCACTCACAGGCAGACACACTTCACACTAGCCTCGCGCCAGTCCCAGCTAGCGAGCTAGCAGGTGTAAAGAGCTTCTCCTGTTTAAAGCGGCTCAAGTCTTACACCCGCAACACCATGAGCCAAGGCCGTTTAAGCAGCCTAGCTTTGCTGGCCATTGAGAGGACACTAGTCAAGTCCCTGGAAAAGATGCCTTGTTGGTACAACAGGGTCACAGATCATTATCTTGAAAAGGAATGGAGGGTAGAATTTATGTATAAATAAACCGACACATTTTATGATGTAGCCCGAAATTGAGCTTCCCCTCCTTGAAAGACCAGCATCCGCCATTGATATATATATATATATATATATATATATATATATATACAGATAGATTGATAGATAGATAGATAGATTTAAAAAATAAAAAGCACACCCCTCACATTTCAATGGACAACACTAAAGAAATTAAACTTGGATATATCTAGTGTAGTGTAGTAGTGTACAGCTTGTACAGAAGTATAGATTTATTGTCTTCTGAACATAGCTCAACACACAGCCATTAATGTCCAAATAGCTGGCAACACAAGTGAGTACACCTCACAGTGAACATGTCCAAATTGTGCCCAATTCTGTTATTGTCCCTCCCTGGTGTCATGTGTCTCGTTAGAATTACAAGGTTGCAGGTGTGAATGGAAAGTAGGGCTGTTAAATTTGGTGCTTTGGGTACAGTTCTCTCATACTTGGCACTGGATATTCAACATGGCACCTCATGGCAAAGAACTCTTTGAAGATGTGAGAAATAGAATTGTTGCTCTTCATAAAGATGGCCTAGGCTATAAGATTGCTAACACCCTGAAACTGAGCTACAGCACGTTGTGACCAAGGTCATACAGCAGTTTTCCAGGACAGGTTACACTCAGAACAGGCCTTGCCAGGATCATATCCAGAAATGAGTTTAAAAAAAGAGACACATGAGTTCTGTCAGCATTGCTGCAGAGTTAGAAGTGGGAGGTCAGCCTGTCGGTGCTCTGACCATATGATACACATCAACTCAGTCTGTATGGTTGTTAATCCAGAGGGAAGTCTCTTCTGAACTTGACGCACAAAAAAGCCTGCAAACAATTTGCTGAAGACAAGCAATCCAAGAGCATGGACGACATATCATGGTCTGATTAAACCAAGATAAACTTGTTTGGCTCAGATGGTGCCCAGCATGTGTGGCGGTGCCCTGGTGAGGAGTACCAAAATATCTGTGTCTTGCCTACAGTCAAGTATGGTGGTGGTAGCATCATGGTCTGGGGCTGAAAGAGCACTGGTACTGGGGAGCTGTGGTTCATTGAGGGAAACATAAATTCCAACATGTACTGTGATATTTTGAAGCAGAGCATGAGCCCCTCCCTTCAGAAACAAGGCCACATGGCAGTTTTCCAACATGATAACCACCCCAAACACCTCCAAGACGACAACTTCCTTTTTGAGAAAACTGAAGGTAAAGGTGATGGACTGGCCCAACTGAGCACCTGTGGGGCACCCTCAAGAGGAAGGTGGAGGTGTGGTCATCCACCAGCTCAATGAAGTCATCATAGAGAAGTGGAAGATTATTTCAGTAGCAAACTATGTAGCTCAATGAATTTCCTGCCCAATAGGGTTAAGGCAGTGGTAGATAATAATGGTGGTCACACAAAATATTGACACTATGGGCCCATTTTGGACATGTTCATTTTGAGGTGTACTCATTTGTGTTGCCAGCTATTTGGACATTAATAGCTGTGTGTTGATATGTTCAAAAGACAGTAAATCTATAAAGCTATACAAGCTGTACACTGACTATTCTTAAGTTATATCCAAGCTTCATTTCTACAGTGTTGTCTCATGGAAAGATATAATAAAATATGTGCAGAAATAAGGGGCGTGCTCACTTTTGCGAGATACTGTATCTAGAAAAACTATTAAAAACTACAAACTTCAAAATAGAGGAAAATTAGGTTAGATGTATTGTATGTAAATAAAATGCTTTGACATGGCAAGATTTTATAAGACAGCTCTATGGTGATCCTGCTGCTGTTGTTATGAAGGTAGCAATGTTTAAAAGCAGAGAACACTTACGCCATTGAAATGACCATGAAATCCAACCAATTCCATGGATCTCTTAGGAATGTGAAGTCATCTATACAGAATCCTCGGGCAATGATTTTTACAGCTGATTCGAATGTATAAATTCCTGTGAATGTGTACCTGCAGACATGATAAAGAGACAAAGAGGAGAAAGGTTGAGAACACTGAAGTCAAACCATTGGACCAATTCATACAACATGGGAAAAGTTACATACAGGCATGCTGTCGCTGTCGTAACAAAACCTCTTATTCTGAAAAGGTATCCTCATACATGAAGGAAAGAAAGGCTCTGAACTTTACTGAATGTTTGTGTAACAGGATTTAGGACCATTTCCATTACATCTTTTGTCATGAAATTTTCATCCAATATAAATAACAACTGGTATTCAAAATAAAAACAAAAAAGGAGAAAAAGAGGTTTTAATATGACAGCAACAATATAATAGATAATGCCATTGAAGCAGCCATTGTCCAATGCAGTAGATAGCAGACTGATGTGTAAAAATGCACCGTTCACTTGTTAAATGAGCAAGAAAATGTATATCTGACTGTATAACCAAAACAGTGAATATTGGAAAAAACTACATATTGGCTCTTGAAGCTCAAGATATGTCATGTTTGTTAAAAGAAACCTTCAGAGCTCCAAAACTGATACATCTGATATATCCTCCTCATTCTAATCATCCAGTGTACTGGTTATCCTGGTTAATGGTCACTGAATATGATATGCACTGGGTTATTTAGTTTTCAATGTGTACAGTGTTAGACATGAGGAGGATATATGTTAGCATGCATTGTACTCAGCCAAACATGTAATCCTGATTTTTAGTAAAGGAGTACAGGCAGTGAGGAATGTGTACTTACTCTACTTGTTTGGACCACTCAGGAGGATTACTAAAAGTCATGAATACACAGTTGGTCAAAATGGTACACATGATGATCATGCTGAATAATGTGCAAAAACGTTAAGGAAACTGACATTTCAGCAAAAAGAACATACACTTATTTGTTACACACAAGACATACCATATACAGTACATATGCTAACAATAACAATGTTACAAAAATTGCATTAGATATATAATTTAAAAGGGTGAGACAGTTCCATACTCTCTAGAGCAGTGGTTCTTAACCTGGGTTCTATCGAACCCTTGGGGTTTGATGAGTCAGTCTCGGGGGTTTGGAGGAGCCTCTGCCACGGAGGTAGACACACTTGTGTAAAGTCGTGATGACACGCCCCGCTTGGCCAAAAAAAATTTAAATTTAAAATTTAAAAAATTAGGTTATTAAAAAATTTTTAATTCTTTAAAAAATCCAAATTAATTATTATTTAGTAAAATGGTAAAAAATAAATATTTTTGGGGGCTGAAATTCTTTTATGAGGCCGAAATATTTTTTCAGGGCCAGAATAAAGTAATACCGTAATTTGTTGTGAGTTCATGCACTGTGTTGGTTTTGTTCTTTGAGCAAGGTGATGTTCATGCACGGCTCATTTTGTGCACCAGTAAAAAAACATATACCTATGTCTTGAATTTGGAAAAAAATTCATATTTTATTTATCACTAAAGAAGGGTTCAGTGAATGCGCATATGAAACTGGTGGGTTCGGTGCCTCAAAAAAGGTTAAGAACCACTGTTATAGAGCCTTGTAGCTCCAGTGCAAAACTAGATTTCTGGCCAAAACACTGCAGTAAGGTACTGTCTGTCATTGAGAGCTATCACCTCATTCCTCACATGTTAATTCAGATTATTTGTGCTCATTAAAAACTGCAAAACCGCTGACTTGCCACTGCTATTCTATTAACATGGTAAATGCAAATATGGTGCAGTAGGGCACAGCCCTAGTACATTAAATTCTCATGATGGCAGCCCTCAACTACACACAGTACAGTTAACATATGAAGAAGTGTCTCACTCTTGACTGTTATAATAAAATTAGATTGCAACAAAATTTCTAACTATGATATGCTCTGTAGTCTTACTGGCAGCATCATTAGTCTCAAGCTAAAGAGAGAGCACTCATGAAAAAGCAGAAAAAGAAAACATTTCTTACATGCACAATCAGTTTTAAAAGGATATGAATGTATCAAAATTTTAATAGCTATTCGCCTAGCAAGATTAAAAGGGCTTATCATGTACAAGGATGGTGTGGCACTAAAGCGGAAGATTGTTTTCCCTTTGTTTAGCACTATAAATGTCTGCAAAGTGAAAAACAGGAGATAGAAGGTGGCAGAAGACACACAAACACACAAAGAGAGAAAGAGAAGCTCAGATTAGTTTCACACAATAATCTTATTATGCACATATTCCACATTTTAAATATCACAATTTGTCATTATTTAATGTAAAAATTGTTAACAAATATTTTATTTAGCTGAAAACAAAATTCAGAACAACTGGTAATATTCATTATACAGCTTTTACATATTAATAAGTCACCAAAAGTTCCTAATAAAGAGGTGGAATCTTCTTTTAGTATCAAGACATACAGTAAAATAATATCTAAACAAGGCAGAGTACAAAAAATGTGCTTTGGGACACTGCTGATATATGAAAAATAACTTTTCCAACACAAGCAGAAAACACTCAACACTCAGAGCCCAAAATGAAAGATTTCCACTTCACATAAGCAGTGATGTTGTGGAGCATAAACAGCTATAACCTAAGTAATGGAAAGAGTTACACAATGACAACCACACAGTCATACTGTAAAAATAAAACATCACATGTCTGCACTTTTCTGAGTGAATTCAACTTAAGGACAGAATAGTTTATTAACTCAATTTTTTTAGTTCAGGCAAAAGTTCTATCTCACTTCATTAAGTAGATTTTTAAAATCCAATTTCCACACCAGCTACAACTATTTTCATCATACAGTGAAAGAATATCCTCCTCTTGGGCTCCCTGTTATGGGGTTTAAATACTTGATTATCTTGATATTATTTCCAACATTATAACTGTGAAAAAAATATTGATGTTTTTTTTGTAATGCATCTGTCTAAGCATCCCCATTATTAAGAGATTGTGAGTTCAAACCCTGGTGAGCTACAGCTGTTCCTAACTGGGAGTCTATGGTGGAAAGTTGATAGAAAATACAGTATATAAGGTAGTGGATGGATGGTTTGTTGATTTTCAACAACAAAGTTACGTTTCTAATTAACTCTGCTGGTCTGGACAATATCAAGGTCCAGTTCACTCCAAGACCAATATAAGACCAATGGCAGAAGAGACTGAGACCAAGACTGCTTGTTTATAGGCTTGAGACCAAAACCAGCATCGAGTACTACAGCACTACTGCACATAATGTAGTATGCTACAGTGGATCAGATCACAGTGTTGAAGAAGCTGACAGCAAATAAGCCACCATAGATGTTGCTATGTAATGGATATTGCTGCATGATTACTGAGAGCAAACGATTAGTGACAGATTTACACATTCAGTTCAGACACAATTTCAGCACCCAAAAGCCTTGTTTGAATTGCATTAAATTCATATGGGGTCCTGGGGTAATTTCATCTTTTACAGGAGGTCCGGCCATGTGTGTGTTTTTTTCCTCTCATCCGCTAAGAAAATTACAGGATGAATTACCTACTGTATTTTTTTATAGTTCATCTGATCATTTTAGTGCCATCCATAAGATAATCTGTGATTTTCCAGGCAGATGTCAGCTGGTGTTGGAAAGTAAAGATTTTTCGAACTGAAAACCTTCACAAATCACAAACCAAAAAATATATAAATACTTTTCAATACTCGGTGTGGATGGAAGATCTTCCACTCCATACGCTATCTGGGAGAGCATTATGTGGAGGATAAGAAACTAAAATCCATAAAAAAGACGAGATACTGACTTATTCCACAAGAATAATCCAGGCTTATTAAAGGAGCTATTATAATCACAGATACAGGTACAAATGAACTGTGATCATACTATCATGTCACGCAGACATTTCTGTTTGTAAAACCCTACAAGACCCCAGAAACTCAATCGTCCTGTTATTTTAATGATGTGCGGAGTTTCAGCACTGAGGATACCTGTAAAATCCTCTGACAACGTCTGATAAACTAATCCAGTCTAAATAGGGCTAAAGTGTCATCTTTTTGCTACTTGAGTAATGAAGGCACAGAGCATATACTTTATTAAGTGAAAATATCTGGTAGCTAAATAGCGAACAAGTGAACCAGACTAATCACAGGAACGTTACTGTATTTTCATGCAGTTCTGAGGAGGATTAAAAACTCACTTTAATGATGTACAACTCCAGGTTTTTCTGGAGTCAATATTTTAACCAATTCAGCACCAACGGAATAAACTGTATCTGTACTACTGTAACGTGTCTCAATAATTAGCGGCATTGAAAAAGGCAATTTATTTATATTTGTAGTACTTGTAGCCTGTTATTTTAACCAGTCAAATAACCAAGCTAATTTGGCTTGTGGTAACATTATTGTGTGAATAATTTTAGCAAGAGCTAGGAATGGTTGCTAATTTACTGTTTAACTACACAGCTGCTAATGAAGGCAATATGGAGTAAGGTAGTTCACTAGGTACTGAGAAACCATACACATAAATACAACATATGAGTAAACTCCCCACAACTCAGTTTAGTCTAATCTTCTTTGCTGTAGATACAGAGTACTGTAGACCACTTATGCTAATGCTAAGTTACCTCAAGTTAGCTGGCTGAAGTTACTGGGTAAAGGCTGATTCACCAGTGCATTTAAATTACACTAGCTAATGTTACAGTATCTTCATGTACTTCAGAATAAGAACTCGACTTAATCACATCTTCATGCTTGTAGATGCAGAGTGAACCAGCTGGTGCAACGTTTGTTTACTATCTCTGTCCACTACACCTGTCATGCTAATGCTAACAAATTACCTCAGGTTAGCTAGCGCAGTTAACTAGCTGACAGTGTCTGATAAAAGTATCAGCTTACAACTCGATCTGGGAGTTGATTTTAAAGTTAATTATTTTCCAGAAGTCAAAAGAAAATAAATATTAAATATCATTACTTTTCATTTAATCTTAACCTGAAGGTAGAGCTAAGTTAAAATGTTTAGCTAGCTAGCCCAAGTTGGCTAAATTCACTAAAGCCTGTTACATGGTTACTTCAAAAAACAAACAAAAAAATTGTTTATTGATCCACATTAACTGATCAAAATTAAATCAGAAATCATTATATTTTGGTAAATGTGTATAACTGTAGCTAACTGTAATTAATAAGTACAAATTGAGATATTTAGATTAATTAATTATTTTTTTAGGGTTTAAGGTCATATGCAGAAGCAGTGTAGTAACGAGCTGAATTAAAGGGGATGTCCACATTACCTTGCTCCTCTCACAAATATCTAAAAATATGTATTTGAAAAGTAGACCCTTCAGTGTTTCCGGGGTATGTAAAAAAATTTTTCTTGGATAAAACCTCACAGAGTTATAAAAGTGTTTTTTCATAACTTCAGTTATATCCTGCTGGCGGGAGCACTGACTCCAGAACAGCCTCTGTAGAGCAGCATTTTATTTAGTCGTAATTTAATAGTAATTATTTTCATAATTTCTTCCTGTTGTGATTGTTTGTTTGTTTTTTGTTTGCTGTGTTTTTCATATTACAGGTAACACTAAGTTTGTGCCACACAAGGAATGGCAAAAAATGGTGGGGATCTCTGTATAGATAATGTTTATCTAGTCAAAACTCAGAATTGTTTGAGAGATGTACATACTCTGGTTCCTCTGCAGATGCTCTATTAGTATTTAAGAAACATTTTGTCTTGAGTATTTAACAGCTCCCATTGCTATTACTGTGCAGGCCATGGTGGACTTAAACCAGGCAAGAGGTGCTCTCCATCCTGCCAGCAGATATAGCCTCATAATTGTTTAAATAAAACATGGCCGCTTCCATCAAAGTTTAATGGGGCGCTATGTGCATTTGCAGGAGTGATATGCACCCCTGCACTCTCCACTGTGCTCCAGCCATCAGTCTAGCTGAGGAACAGGGCCTGCATCAGCACCATGGACAGCAAGCAGGAAAATATGCAGAAAACTGGCTTTAATCATATATTTTACAAAGCATCACACAATTAAACATTTTTAACTATAACTATTTGTTGTGTTTATGTATTTTGTGTGTAGAGTGTTTTGTACTATAGACAGTAGTGTAAATATTCAGTCAAAATCACACTTAACTATGCATGATACAAAGCATTTCACATTTGGTGTATTTAGTAGGTAGTGTGTTTTGTGCCATGCACAGATGTGTCCCAATATTTGTGGAAACCCCTTCTAATGAATGCATTCCATTACTTTAAGTTGCATCCATTGCTGACACATGCAGCTTGTTTAGTCCCTGTAGAGAAGTACTGTCAATAGAATAGGACTCTCTGGAGCAGATACACATGAACCTATTGGCACCACGTCTTATGCCAGATGTGGACTACACTGCCACCCAACATTGAGTTTATATCTGTGGATCTGTGTTCTTTGGAATGATGGTGCTCCATCCAGTACTTTTGGGATGAGATGGGGATGAGGTGGGGTGGTGTACATCACTGAATGTAATCAAATCCTTACAGTAATGCTCCGAAATCTAGCAGAAAGCCTTCGCTGGAGAGCAGAGAAAGGACTCAACAAAAGCAGGATAAACTCTTTTTTTAACACTTTTGATTTTAGAAGAAACGATGAATGAGGAGGTGACCCAATACTTTTGTCCATACAGTGCTATAATATTTATATACAGCCAAATCTGTGCATAAACATATAAAAACAAATACAAAACTAAACTATGATGAAATATTTCACATGATCACCTTACTTGTGATGCTAAAACAGACGTTCAGGACAACATAGTTTGTCAGAGTTCATTTCAATACAACAAAAACATCCTACACTATAGAAACAGACTGACTCATTGGGGAAACACAGAAACACATGTGGTTGGTGCTGGCACGCTAAAGAAATGAGTTAGGAAAGTGCAGTTCAGTAAATATCACTCCAAAAAAGTGTGACCGAAGGCTGAGGGAGGCAGGAGCTATTTGGGTCAGACTGAATCAGGCCACCATGCTGTCTGCATGCTGAAACCACCACTAAAATCAACAGGGCACCCAGGCCCAAAACAGCCATGTGCAAGGGTGTAAGAAGCAGTGTTAGTCACAAGATCAATGTTCATTTACAACAGAAAGGGGTCAGAAAGGCAAACACTTCCATTAACAAACTGCTTAAGTTAAACAGAAAAAACATGAGAGGCAATTATGCGGGTCCATGACTTTACAGCCACACGTGTGTGATCAGAAGCACACTCACTAAGTCTTTCAAACATACACACACACACACACACACACACACACACACACGCTAAATAAGTGCATGTACATTTCTTCTTTGTAATGCATGGCTGACTACACAGCTACTGAAAATTTCATTATTCAGAGTGGAACAGAGAGAGAGAGAGAGAGAGAGAGAGAAAGAGAGAACACAGTAGAATAAGCAAGAAGAAAGAGGGGTAAGGAGACAAAAAAAAAGCACAGAAGGGAAAGATAAAGTCATGAACAAAGAGGATCAAGAAAGATGGAACTGCTGATTCTCAACTAGTACCAATGCCAGTGTACTACAGCTTTCATAAGAGATTAGAACTGTTCTTAAAGCAGATGTCATTAGGTACACATCCCTTGTATCTACACTCAATGCACTTTGTAGTTCTACAGTTACAGACCGTAGTTCATCTGTGTATACTTTGCCTATTTTCACCCTGTTCTTCAATGATCAGGACCCCCACAGGGCAGATGTTATATGGGTGGTGGATCATTCTCAGCACTACTGTGACACTGTTGTGGTGGAGGTGTGTTAGTATGTATTGTGCTGGTATGATTGGATCAGACATCATGTAACACCATCACCACATCAGTATCACTGCAGTGCTAAGAATGATCCACCACGCTGTAATACCTGCTCTATGGGGATCCTGATATAAACAGATGGACCACAGTCTGTAACTGCAGACCTATTTGGTCAGTGGAGCTGATAAAATGGACAATGAGTGTAGATACAAGGTATGTGTACCTAATCAAATGTCCAAAAATGCCCACTGTATATTAGAAAGGTTCACTATATTAAATTATTAAAATACTGATTAATGAAGGATTATAGTATAT
>BRDA01001950.1:65816-77693 GCA_036984385.1 Crenuchus spilurus
GGAGGTTTGGGTTTCCCTGCTCAGACTGCTACCTCCGCGACCCGGTCCCGGATAAAGCGGTTGATGATGGATGGATGGATGGATGGATGGATGGAATAAATAAAATAGTGTTGCATCCTGATTTTCTTATCATAATTTTATGTCTAGTACATTGGTAACCCTACTTACGAGTTTAATCCATGCAGGAGCCAAGCTCGTTAGCTGGTTTGCTCGTTAGCTGGATGCATTTTCCCCATAAGAATACATGTAAAACTGATTAATCTGTGTTAGCCAGCCAATATACAGTATACTTTAATATGCAAAATAATGTTTATATGTTTTTTTTTAAATAAACGAGACGTCGACAGCGCTCGTGTAGGCTGGCCGCTAAGGACTGGCGTACGTGTATGGCATGGTTACACTTATCATATGAAAAGTAAAAGTAAAATGCACTTTCACTTTCACTGGACAGCGGTCAAAGGTAATGACTGACCTCTTCTTCTACGCTAGCACCTAGGAGATGCTACAACTGCTGCGCCCCTAGCGGTTGGCATGCTTGAACTAATTTACGCTACTCGTTACTTGGAATTTTATTCGTTACCTGGAACAAAAATATTCAGAGATCTCGAATCGTTACCTGGAATACTCGTTAGTGGGGATGCTTGTAAGTAGGGGTACCACTGTGTTTGCCCATTTTTCCCCCTCCCAATGTACTAGTAGCCAGTTAACCCATCCCATCCGCTAGGGGCTTTCCTCATCACTTTGAAATATCCCTGACTCAAGGAGGGTGAAGACATCTACCCGCCCAGAAACAGCACAGCCTATTTTTGCTCTCTTGGCCCCAGCTGTTGATGGCGAACAGTATGACTGGGATTCGAACTTGCAATCCTCTGGTCATAGTTTTAGCATCTTAGCCCGCTGAGCAACGCAGGGCCATTAAATTTTTTTATTCATCTTAATTTGTCTATACTTCTTTATCTAAAATCATCTTTTCTCCCTGAATTCAAAATACTGCAGTAAAGTTCACAACAGGCTGTTTCTGTCAGTCAGAGAGATGTGTTTCCCACAGGAAACAGGAAAGCTCCTCTTTGCATTAGTGCATTTCAGGAACATGATGAGAGTTGCATCAGAGAAACACTCAGGCGTCCACCACCCAACAATGCCTTCTACACCGCCTCCTCCCACCACTGTTCAGCAGAGACAGAGAAATGCAGCAGAGGTAACAACTGAATTAGAGCACTAACAATAAGTTAAAAAAAAGAGAACAGTGCAGCGAGGAAAGTACTAGAAACGGCAGCCATTTTCCCAAATCTTTCTTGATGACAACACTCTTAAGAGTCAGGTGAATCCATTAGCAAAGTCAAATGAATCACATAAACACTAAGCTAGATAACTTCTTTACTGCATTTAGACTGCATGTGTTTCTCAATATCTGATCTACAATTTTATTTCATATACAGTGGAACCTCGGTTTTCGTCAATAATCTGTTCTAAAGTGCCTGATGATAACCAAAACAAACAATAACTGAAGCAATATTTCCCAAAAGAAAGACTGTAAATCCAATTAATCTGTCCCAAACACTCCAAAATATTAACAAAAATGACTTTTTATATAAAACAACTATAGTTTTACATACAGAACACAATTAGAAATAAATACAAAAGATTAATATAATTAGACTAAGATAATTTCCCTGAAGGAACCTCTTAAAGGAATCAATAAATTACCATACCTACCTACCTACCTACCTACCTACCTACCTACCTACCTACCTACCTATCTATCTATCTACCTACCTACCTACCTACCTACCTACCTACCTATCTATCTATCTATCTATCTATCTATCTATCTACCTACCTACCTACCTACCTACCTACCTACCTACCTACCTACCTACCTACCTACCTACCTACCTACCTACCTACCTATTTACCTATCTATCTATCTATCTATCTATCTATCTATCTATCTACCTACCTACCTACCTACCTACCTACCTACCTACCAACCTACCTATCTATCTATCTATCTAATGAAATGGGTAAATGAACTTTTCACATCACTTTTACGGGTTAACGCTCTGTTTTAGAGCATGCTGGTGTGGTCCAGCCAGCAGCCTTTGTTTTGTTCCCCATTCTCTGGGATCTTGGCCACTGTTTGTTTTTGCACCCATTTTCAAGTGGTAGTGCTGCACGCCATTGTTTTAGTGACAAGTTTTAGTTTCTTTTGTGAGTTTTTTTTTGCACTTGGTTCCACTCAATAAACATGCACAAAAACACTAGAAAAACAATGGAAATGTTTTGGATTCACACGCCAGGTGATGCTCACTCAATGAGAAACAAAGCCAGAAAGAATGACGAATGTGTAGGTGGATGTTTTGTTTTCATGAAATTAGCAGTGGGTCATGTGGGCATGCTGACATAAACCGTACGGATGAACGATAACTGGGACAAAATTTCCCCGAAAAAAGTTGACAATAACCGAATTGTACGACAACCAGGGCAAACGATAACTGAGGTTCCACTGTATATTTGTATTTTGTTTCTTGTTTTTGAGGTCAGGTCTGATATCCTGCTATATTCCTTAAATTCAAGGGGAAGCACAGCTTATTTCTCATTTGAGAACCATTTATCCATCTACGTAAGTGATGTTATTGACATCAATTTCCCAAATTATGTATTCTTCCAAATAATTTATTCTAGCAAACACTACAACTATTGTAGTAAGTATAATGTAATTCTAATGAAACACTAGAAAATTAAGTCAGCTGTAGAGGTTCAAAATTGGTCTATGTTCAAGCTAACATGTAAAACTTTGCATTTATGGTGAGAGTTTAAGTTTGGGTATTGAAGTAACACGCTGTATAAAAGGGGAAGTTCACATTATTTCACATTTGAGCATAATTTACTCATCTATGTATGCTAACTGATTCATCAACACCAGTTTCCTTATACATTTAACAATCAAATTAAAAAATAAATCTATGTAACACAGAGATACAGTGTAAACACAGCTCTCATCATAGTGATTCCACATATCACAACAATACAAACATTTTTTTAAATGTCTAAGGAAATTGATGTTGACATATGAATTAGCTCTAACAAATAGGTAAATGGTGCTCAAATGTGAAATAAGGTGAAATTCCCCTTTAATCTGAGTCAAACTCCCTGATTTACAGTCATGGCCGAAAGTGTTGGCACCCCTGAATTTTTTCCAGAAAATGAAGTATTTCTCCAAGAAAATTATTGCAGTTACACTTTTTGTTATACACATGTTTATTTCCTTTGTGTGTATTGGAACAACACAAAAAACGGAGGAAAAAAAGGTAAATTTGAAAAAAACAATTTCACACAAAACTCCAAAATTATTGGCACCCTCAACTTAATATTTGGTTGCACACCCTTTGGAAAAAATAACTGAAATCAATCGCTTCCTATAACCATCAACAAGCTTCTTACACCTCTCAACTGGAATTTTGGACCACTCTTCTTTTGCAAACTGCTCCAAGTCTCTCATGTTTGAAGGGTGCCTTCTCCCAACAGTAATTTTAAGATCTTTCCACAGGTGTTCATTGGGATTTAGATCCGGACTCATTGCTGGCCACTTTAGAACTCTCCAGCACTTTGTTTCCATCCATTTCTGGGTGCTTTTTGAAGTATGTTTGGGGTCATTGTCCTGCTGGAAGACCCATGACCTAGGACGCAAAACCAGCTTTCTGACACTGGGCCCTACATGGCGACCCAAAATCCTTTGGTAATCTTCAGATTTCATGATGCCTTGCACACAGTCAAGGCACCCAGTTCCAGAGGCAGCAAAACAACCCCAAAACATTTTTGAACCTCTACCATATTTGACTGTAGGTACTGTGTTATTTTGTTTGTAGGCCTCATTCCGTTTTTGGTAAACAGTAGAATGATGTGCTTTACCAAAAGCTCTATCTTGGTCTCATCTGTCCAAAAGATGTTTTCCCAGAAGGATTTTGGCTTACTTACATACATTTTGGCAAACTGCAGTCTAGCTTTTTTATGTCTCTGTGTCAGCAGTGGGGTCCTCCTGGGTCTCCTGCCATAGCGTTTCATTTCTTTCAAATGTCGACAGATAGTTCGATCTGACACTGATGCACCCTGCGCCTGCTGGACAGCTTGAATTTCTTTGGAACTTGATTGGGGCTGCTTATCCACCATCCGGACTATCCTGCGTTGTAACCTTTTATAAATTTTTCTCCTCCGTCCATGTGCAGGGCGATTAGCTACAGTGCCATGTGTTGTAAACTTCTTGATTATGTTCCGCACTGTGGACACAGGAACATCAAGATCTCTGGAGATACACTTGTAACCTTGAGATTGTTGATATTTTTCCACAATTTTGGCTCTCAAGTCCTCTTCTCCTCTTTCTGTTCTCCATGCTTAGTGTGGCACACACAGACACACAATGCAAAGATTGAGTCGACTTCTCTCCTTTTTATCTGGTTTCAGGTGTGATTTTTAAATTGCCCACACCTGTTACTTATCACAGGTGAGTTTGAATGAACATCACATGCTTGAAACAAAGTTATTTACCCTCAATTTTGAAAAGGTGCCAATAATTTTGTCCGTCCCATTTTTGGAGTTTTGTGTGAAATGATGTCAAATTTGCCTTTTTCCTCTGTTTTTTGTGTTGTTCCAATACACACAAAGGAAATAAACAAGTGTATAACAAAACATGTGTAATCGCAATAATTTTCTGGGAAAAATACTTCATTTTCTGGAAAAAATTCAGGGGTGCCAACACTTTCAGCCATGACTGTAGCTAGTTGATAGAAAACATGACAATGCTAAAATCAAACATAATGTTATCAGCCTTTTTCCCTTTAGAAAATGAGTTAGCACTTTTGTTTTGTTAAATTTAAATGCAATTATACAATTACATGATGAATTACATATTTAGTTATGTAAAAATATTTGTACATATGATTTTACACTCTTTGTTGAATATATGTTTATGTTGTTGTTATGAAGTAAAAAAATAAACATGGCATATTGTAAATTGTTTTTTCTTTCTGCATGCACAGCAATAACTTTATAATCAAACATCTCCTCTTCTATTTACGAACAGTAAAGTTGTGTCAGGTGAAGATTCAAAACCCAGACCTCTGACAGCAGTTTTCTACTTGAGAAAAAATTCATGTCACATTACACCATCCTTTTACAACCATCAGTGATTGCTTTGAAGTGTTAACTGCCAAAAACATCACCCAGCCTTTCAGAACGAAGAAAAAGTTAATCATGTTTGATTATTTAAAATGGACATATAGAAAGATGGGATTCATTACTATTATATAACATCCTGCCCCCTAAGGCCCACTCCAGCCAAGCCCAGGCCAGGCAAAGTGCTGCATCATCAGGGACAGCAAAGACATTCAACAGAGCTGCTGCTCTCTGAGGAATTATGAGGCGGCGGCTGGGCGGAGACCACTCTCCGTCATTTCCTCCCTCCTTTCTGCTCCCTCTTTTCACCCACCTCATCACTGCATCCCCCAACAAACCACCTGACCACACAAGGCTCATCAGAACTGAGACCAGAAGCTGCGGCCAGATCAGCTGCTTCTGCAGTCGGGCTAATTGCTCCTGACAATGTAATGGCTCTAGCCTGTGGATACGAGGCTGTAAAAGCTGCTGGCCAGAATTCCTGCACTGGACTCACCTTGAAAAGACAACAGCCCTAAGAGCAGGGAGTCATATATCACTGCTGTAAACCAAGCTTAGTGTGTGGAAAGTGGAAAACAAAGTCTACTACTACGGCTACTACATCAACATATCAGATGAAAAATTATGGTGGATCTCAAAAGGGTGCAACAATTTAAAAAATAAAAAAACAAACATAGTTTTACATTTATAATTACATATCTCATCAATATGTCCCAGTATATGCACTGTAGAATCAATTCTTAACCCAAAAAATACCAAAAAATAGGGATGTCAAAGTTGAAGCATGAATAAAATGTTAACATAACGTGATCCTTTTTTTCAAGACATCAATATGTTATTGTTCAGTTTGAACAGAGCAACAACACCAGTGATGTGGGACTGTGATTCCTATTCTTGTGTTTTCTTGTTCAAAAATGAGGAGTTTCAGACTCTAACAAAGTAAAAAATGAGGAATGTTCAGCTCTGATAGATCATGTTCAGCGCATACAGCAACACCAGACATCACATTCTTAAAGCAGCAGCACTGTTTAAATGGCAGAAATGGCATCCAGGGGGTGGAGCACAATCTCAGTCACACCTGAAGGGTGTGGAGAACTTTTCAAAATAAAAGTCTTCTGTTATTCAATGTATTGAAATTCAGTTTCATGTTTTGGTCAAGTTATCTTGTTGAAAAGAAATACAACAACAATGTTATTATTTATTGAATATTTAGAAGTGTACTGTTCCTTTTGTTAGACAATATACTGCTTTCAAATTCAGAAAGTCTCTATTTAGTGTCAAATTTGATCATATATTTAATTAAAAATGTTTAATGATACAATCAGTCATGATTAAATATTTTAATCATGTAACAGAACTTTCAGAATCATGTAATAGGTGTTTCAGTTACAGGAAAGCTGTCAATATTACTAGTTTAAGAGTGATGAACTTGATTTAAGGAGGGATCTAATGAGACCTGACAAAGTATAGCAAAACATAGAAATGGTGTTGCTTTGAATATTCTGTTGTCTTTGGCAAGCAACAATGGGAGCTCAGAAGAGAGGAAATTTCAGAGCCTGATCAAATGTTTTTAATGTTTTAATACTCCAAAATACTCTAGTAGTACTCTAGTCTACTGTAGGGGCAACAACTACCTGTGATGTTTGGTTACTGACATGCATCATCAGTTTCCCACTAACAAATTTAGTTAATTTGGTATTTCCACTTGAAGACAGCATAACCTAGCATTACATCATCCACCTCAAGCTGTATCTCAACGTTTGAGTGATCTTCCATCACTCTTATGTGTCCATAAATTAATTTAGCCAGCTCAGAATCACGCTCTTATTCTCAATGCTAAAGCTAACCATTAGAGCGAAGCTGCCAAAACACACTTAACTGGTTCCACACGTCCAGCAGAGTGTTTTTGCCTGAGTTTTCTGTCCACAGATGGTTTCAATGGGAGACAGTAACTGTGCACTGTGCAGAGCCATTACATAACAGGCAGCGCACACGGCATGAGAGTGAGAGAGAAAGAGAGAGAGAGAGAGAGGGGGAGGGAGTGAGCACAGGAAGGAGAGGCGAAATGCAGAGAGGAGCACAGGCACACATTAGCAAGCATTAACACACACAGATACACAAGTCTTTGCATTATTTAGTCCAGGCCAGTGTGGCAGATATAGTAAGGTCTCACTGGTGCACTTAGCACCAAGCCACAGTTCTCTTAGGCATAGCAAGGAAAAACAGCGCCATCCACCTCGAAACAACAACAACCCACCCACAAAAATGCTACCAGCCATTAGAGCTGTATATGAAGCCACAGGAGCTGAAGCATAAACACAGCAGTTTACTACACTGCAATACTGAACATATTATTAGCAGGTTCAACAAACACAATCTAAACTAAGATGTTTCATTTAATTTTAACAAAAATGGTCAAAGCATAGCTATTATAGTAACCAGACCAAAGCTAGCTCAATTACTTAACCTTACTCAATTAAAAACACTTCAAACGTAGCACTGCACTGCATCAATTAATGAACTCCACCCCATGTAGTCATGGACTTTGCAATGGACCTCATGGTTATCTGGCATAAAGATGTTAGTAGCAGGTCCTTTATGTTCTGCCACCACAGCTCAGATTCACAGATGCTCAGATTGTGCTCAGATTGAGGTGTGACGAACTTGGAGGCCACAGTTGGTGACTGGGAGCCCCCCAGAAACCTTAATACCAGAGAGATGCTCCAACCCAGTCAAATGGGCATAACTATGCATCCATTGTTAAAGTGACTCAGGTCTGCACACTACATGTTGTCTATGAGAATCGAATGTTTAATTTTAAGCCCAAAACTTCACATACCATTGTCATAACCAATAATCAATTTGCTTTATCTGTGGTGGTATTAATGTTGTGGCTGGTCTGTGTATATAATTCCATTGAAACGTTTTTTGCTGTCTATACATGGTTTGTAATAGTTTCAAATTTAATTGTTTTTAGAAGCCAGGTTTTATCAATTAATCCTCAAAATACTTCATAAATTATTTCTAATACAGTATAATCAATAATAACAGCCCTAATAATAAGACATCTATAACACTGCTGTGCTCCTTTAAAAGGCACTGAGGTGTTTCTTTGCTCTGTGCTGTCCTGGCAGATTAGTGCTGGAACAATTAGAAAAGTCTGTCAACTGGAACAACAGTTTCTGCTTCTGACCTGCTCCCTAAAGCCTCAAACCCAAAGCAAACCCCTGTACATCCAGCCCCCTACAGACCTACAGTCCACTCCCCATGATCAACAGACAAAGCTGTGCTTGTAGTCAGGATTTATACAAAGACTATATCATCAGAAATGCTTTACTGTGTTTTCATGAATGTCCAAATGTTCATTTTCTCTTCAGTTCGGTTTGACTTCGCTTCCAAAAATGTCTGCATTGAACATCTGTTGTGTCTACTTATGCTACATTCTTTGTTTTTTATTCACTGTTTGCTCTGTATCGGTCTGGCTCTCCTGCTTTGTCCATCTGGACAAGTGCTTGCAAAGGTCTGAAGATAGGATCTGGTTAGCATGTAATGACTCCTGCATCTCAATAGCATCATTAGCATGAATCTGGAAAGAGATCAATTTACAATGCATTAGGAGTTAATCTGATTTTGTTCAACAGACTGAAACATCCAACATCACTTGAGTAATTAACACCATTCCTACAAAAAGTTTGTATCTACACCACACAGACCTGTAGGCCTATTGATGGCATGCTAGTCTAGAACTACTGGAAGTACTGGAACTGAATATACAGTACCAGTCAAATGTTTGGACACTCCGTCTGGACATTCAGTGGTTTTTTATTATTTAAAAATGTTCTGCACTGTAGATTAATACTAAAGTCATCCAAACTATGAATAAACACATTTACAATTATTTAGTAAACAAATAAGTAAACAAACCAGAACATGTTTATATTTGACATTCTTCACAGTAGGCACCTCTTGCTTAGATGCAGCTTTCTTAGAGGCATTTTCTCAGTCAGCTTTATGAGGTAGTCACCTGGAATGGCTTTCAGTTAACAGCTGTTTCTTGTCAAAAGTTCATGGCTTGCATTTCTTGCCTCTTAATGTGTTTGAGACATCAGTTGTGTGTCTACTTTGAAGAAACTACACAGTAAATCTGCCAGTGTTAAATCAACACTATTAGAGTTAAAATAACACTGAGGGTGTCAAAAATGTAACACTCTCAGTGTTAATTTAACTCTAATAGTGTTGATTTAACACTGGCAGATTTACTGTGTAAAATCTAAAACATATTTTGGTTTGTTTAACACTTTTAAGTTTACTACATGATTCTTTATGTGTTCTCTCATAGTCTGGATGACTTCAGTATTCATTTACGATGTAAGAAAAATAAAAACATTGAATGAGAAGGTGCTTGACTGGTGCTGTATAAAAAGCCAATGTTCTGCTGGCTTTTCTATATCAACTGCTACAACTACGACTCTTATATGCTAACATAATAACTATGAAGTTCTATGTCTGCTTGATCACAAAAACAACATTAAACAGCTCACAAACTTTCCAAAATGTCATCAGAATTAACGTGATAAAAAAATAATCAATGACGTCTTTACATGGGCCACATTACAAAAAAAAAAAACAACAACAACCAATAAACATATGAAGTCATCTCTCATGTCTCACTTATCTCAACAAAATCACAAAAACACCAAAATAACAAATATTGCAGAGTAAAGACATGTATTGAAAGTATGAAACATTTTCAGTACTGAAATTTAGCAATCAAGTCTATTCTCCAACTTTAAATACTTTAAAAAATAATAATAATTTTTTTAAACTGCACCACTGTGTCTCTATTTTGGTGCATTTTGTTTGTCAGATTTAAAAAAATACACAGATATTATAGTTAATAATAGGAAATTATTATAGTTATAATTTATAATTTGTTTTTGGAATATAATTAATTATAATTTGGAAATGTGCCAGCGTTTTATCAAATAAACCTTTGGCATTAAAGACAATGATAATAGTTTTTTTTATATATAGACAGAGTATCAATTCAGTTTTGAGTATTGTGATACTAAACTTGTTATTGGCATTGAAATCAAAATTCTGATAATGTGACAACGTGATATTGTGTAGAGGCATCAAAAATCCATGTTACTTGAGAGATTAAAAAAAGACTGTCTGATTCAGAAATATGACTCTGGCTAAATAATAAGCCAGCATAAGACAGAAGACATTAAAAAAAAATACTACGCAGTGAACACAAGCTGAACATTAAGAACTATTTCTATAGCAGAGATGTTCTGGTACTATTATTCAAACTTTCAGGTTGCACAGATTTATACCCCTGACATGGCAAGTGGCCAAAAGAGCAGCCATATCATTTTGAAAAGGCTTCAGGAACAAGACTACTCACTTTGCGATTCACGTAGAAAGGATCAAGATCCTCCAGCGGTGTCGCCAACATTTTTGAAGGGACGTCGCCGTAGATGAACGGCACGTTTTTGCCCGCCTCCAGGTCACTGTTGGGCTTGGGCTTGTTCTCGTCATCATCATCGCGGTAACTGCTGTCTGGCTTGGGCGGAGGCTTGGCTTTCTCCTCTGCGATCCGCTTCTCGATGTTAGCCAGAGATTCCCGGGTAAACAATTTGAAGCTGTCAGGTCCTGGCGGTGCGAGCAGGGGTGCAGCCATGTTTTCATCCTGCAGCGACTGCTTCTTTAGTTATATACCATCCAGAGCAGCTGTGACAGGGCAAAGGGAAGAACGTCCAGTCAATGAAGACAGGAAAAACAAATCATTTCAGGAATATTGAGTGATTTCAAGACTGCAAACTTCTAATAGACATCAAGACAGATCTATGCTACAGTAGCTTGAAGTATGTGACAGGAGTATGTTTTACTGAACAGGCCATTTTTTAAGGCTTTAGATACAGAATCTTTAAGCAACAAGGTACAATACAGCTAAACCACTGATTCAAAGGAACAGCTGAGCTGGACCGGGTACTGCAGACAAAACCCGTTTTCTGGGTAGACATCAAACATCAACAGACACATTCACACTCACAGGCCTCCACAAAACTAAAAATAACAGCTTACAGTTCGAAAAACACATTGTTGCTAAATTTAGAGTGAGTTAAAAAGCACTAGATCCTGTATGAGTCACACACTTATGAAAAATAGCAACGGTTATGAGGACCTGCAGGTGGAAACAACAGCTTCCATGAACACTAAGTTACATTCTGATACACAAACTCATTGACAGATTCAGATCCCTTCTCACCTGTACCTTTCAGACCAGTTAAGCGAAAGCACTTCAGGATTTATTCCTGTTTGTATGTTTAACTTCTCGTTTCCATTTTCACACAAATGCTATTTTGTTTTAAAACAGCTGGAATTTTTTCTCTTATGTTATTTTCAGATTTTTATCTTTTCAGTTCTATATTTTCTTTGCTTTTCTACTACTGTCCTTTATTTTAGTCGACACAAAGCACTCTGAATTACCCTTGTGTATGAAATGCTTTCTTCTTTCCTAGACAATGTTGAAAACGTGACATAACATTTTTCAGTGATTATTATGTCCTTGATCATTGTTAGTCATATAAATCCATACAGTACATATTCTACATTTGGTACAATAATATATCTCTATTTTCACTGGAAGTTTTCTGAGAATTTACACTGAAAATTTAAGTATATATATATATATATATA
>BRDA01001951.1:0-22433 GCA_036984385.1 Crenuchus spilurus
CCATATACAATTTTATTTCTGATCATTTTATGATTTCATGTCCAGTTAAACCAGATTTAAGTTCAAGCCATGTTAACCAGTGCTGTAACAAGCACGGCTCTGAAATTGGAAGTGGCTCCTCATACATCATAAGTGCAGACAGGAAACGTTCTACATGTAGCTCTGTATCACCTGTCACTATAATAATAGACTTTGAAATCAAAGCGCCCAGCCAAAATCACAGTACATGGTCAGTAGTGTTGGTGTACAGCCTTTTAATAGGCTTTTATTTCTGAAACGCATGCAGTCTGAAGAGCTGGTGGAACAAAGTAGAATAAAAAAATGGATTGTACTAAATAACAGACCTTTGTAACAGAAAAATGTCAATTTTACAACTAATTTGTTACAAAAAGAAAAAATTATGTAAGACATCCAGACAGGGTGAGTGGAGTACATATGTACAACTTCTGAAACATCCATTACACCATAATGTGATTCTGTTATGTTCTACAACTAAAATGGGCCAACGATGGAGCCTTGAGGAACACGACCCCAGTGACAGGAAATATACTGATCTACCAGCAGTAGTACTTTAGTTAAAGTATTTGTTTCCATATTTAGTACTTACTACTTCTTTTTGTCGTAATTTAATTCAAAAAGGCAAACTGACTTATATTCATTACCCTTAATGTGATATATTTTAAGCCTTTAAGCCTCAGTATGGCTTATAGTACTGCATTATGATGGTCAGTAGAAGTAGTTGGCACTGTGGGAAGAATGAAGTGCTGTAAAATCTCAGCTGTGTTGACTTTGGACTAAACACAGTGGACCAGCACCAGCAGCCCAAACCATCACAGACTGCAGAACCTGCACACTGGACTTCAGACACCTTGTACTGGGAGATGCCTGATAAATGTTGTAAATGACACAAAATTGTTCATAATTGAATTCAAAAGGTAAATGGTCGTAGTTTATAATCGTTACACATAAAGTGACATTTTAATGTTGATCAGTCAGACTTACAGCTCAGAGTCAGTCATTCACAGTATTATGATGGTCAGTAGTAGTGTTGGCACTGTGGGCAGCTGCTGGGCATCTCCATAAAGCTTGTCAGCAGATGGAAGCATGAAAAGCTGTAAAATCTCAGCTGAACTGACTTTGGACTAAACACAGTGGACCAACACCAGTAGCCCAAACCATCACAGACTGCAGAACCTGCACACTGGACTTCAGACACCTTGTATTGTGTGTCTCTCCACTCTTCCTCCAGACTCTAGCAGCTGATTTACTAATGAAATGTAAACAGAGGACTTTGTACTGAGTAACAGTCCAGTTCTGGTTCTGCTCAGTCCAGCTAAGACACTTGTGATGTTGTCTCTGGTTCAGGAGTGTTGATGTTAGGAGTGTGACCGTCTGAGATACACTATTTATACTAGTTTGATTCTAATACTCTAATGACTTGAGATTGTGGATTTCTGATTTTCATGAGCTATAAGCCATACTCATCAACATTACATACCGCTTATAATGCTATATGACACCTATATATGCTTATACATACTGACCCGCCATAACATTAAAGCCACCTCATAGTAAAAACTGTGTCCTTTGTCCACAACACTAGACAACTCGCACTGTATAGTCAATGTCTGCCAAGGTGCTAGCAGGCATTTACCTGAACACATGTTAACTATTGAACACCTGACCCTGTCTCACAGTGAACAGAAAGAGAGAAATGAGATGGGCTATGTTTTGTAATTCAAAATATGAGGGATCTGTTCCTCCACTGTGGGGGACACATGATCCTGTTTGTGTACAATGAGGATTACATCACAGATGAGCATTGTTTCCGAAAGGCTGTAGCCAAGCTCAAGGAAGCACTTGATGGAGATTTCTCAGCTGAAAAACAAGGCTAAAATCTACAGTGCTGGCTATTAACAAAGATATTTGACTAAACCTGATGTATCTCTGGGGCATAAACTTTAAAGTATAATAGTACACTATACAGGGGTTGGACAATGAAACTGAAACAGCTGTCATTTTAGTGTGGGAGGTTTCATGGCTAAATTGGACAAGTCTGGTGGCCAATCTTCATTAATTGCACATTGCACCAGTAAGAGCAGAGTGTGAAGGTTCAGATAGCAGGTAAGAGCACAGTTATATAGTATATTACAATGCACACAACATTATGGTGACATACCATACATACATACATATTATAGCGCCTTTCTAGACACCCAAGGACGCTTTACAATCAACACACTACATTTACACACACCGGTGAGAAGTGGCAGCCAATCGCGCACAGCGTACTCTCAACCGGAAGCGACCGTCCACCTGGAGGACTGCATCGAGCACTAGGGGGATCACCCAGGACAGAGTGCCAACCATATCTGGGGATACATACATACTTACATACATACATACATACATTCATACACACCAGGGTAATTTTAGAGTATCCAATCCACCTGATCTCCATGTTTTTGGACTGTGGGAGTAAACCGGAGTCCCCGGAGGAAACCCACGCAGACACGGGGAGAACATGGAAACTCCGCTCAGATGCGGACTCGAACCCAAGACCTCAGCGCTGAGAGGCGAACGTGCTAACCACTAAGCCACCGTGGCGCCAAACACCTCATTAGGAGTGTGACAGTCTAGCAGGCATTTGGAAGAAGTTTCCTGTACATTGAATACCAGAGTTCAAAAGAGGACAAATTGTTGGTGCACGTCTTGCTGGCACATCTATGACCAAGACAACAAGTGTTTGTGTCTAAATATTATTGAGCCACTTTGGGGTGTTTTGGAGGAGCGAGTCAGGAAACGTTTTCCTCCACCAGCATCAAGTAGTGACCTGATCACTATCCTCCAAGAAGAATGGCTTAAAATCCCTCTGACCACTGAGCAGGACTTGTATATGTCATTCCCAAGACAAGTTGACACTGTATTGGCCACAAAAGGTGGCCCTACACCATACTAATAAATTATTGTGGTCTAAAACCAGGTGTTTCAGTTTCATTGTCTAACCCCTGTATATGGAAATATAATGGGACACCTACTTATTCCTTCTGAAATCAAAAGTTTATCCTGTTTATACTGTCCAGCCAAGACTTTCTACTAGATTTTGGAGCTTTGCTGTGAGGATGTGATTGCATTCAGCCACGAGTGTCAGGATGTAGGATGATCACCACCTCCACCTCATCCTTGACTCTACCAAATCATCCCAAAGTATTCGACGAAGAACACAGTTCCACAATGCTGAGGGGCTTTATACCCCTTAAGCCACACTTGGCATTAGAGAAGAGAGTCTTATTCTATTGGCAGTTACTAGACAAGCTGTGTGTGTACATTTGTACATCTGTGTCAACTTTAAGTATCTGAATGCATTCATTAGAAGTGGTGTCCACAAAACATTTGGACATATAATGTAGAAATGCAGAAAATGTACATTATGTACATTATATTATAGTTACTTATAGTTTCTGATATTGGGACACATGTGAAGTAGCATGTGAACAGTACTATAATATACTGTAACCATTATGGTAGAGACATGGTATTTTGGACACTACCATGTTAGTAGTACCATTATTGTACAATGTTAACAGTGCTAATGATACAGTAATACAGATATCTTTCTTATGGTAAAACTAGATGTGTTAATGTAGTGTTTACATTGTAGTACCATGGTACTAACATCAGAGTAGTGTCCAGAAAACATGGCCCTTTCATAATGGATTTACCAGTATAATGCCATCAGAGAGTTTTGAGTGTAGCTGTAAGTAAGTATTGCTTTACACTCAGTCATCTTGCCTAGACGTGTAAGCACTAATCTATTTATAAGTCTGTACGTCTGTGTAAGATGACATATGGGAATGATCCTGTACATACACTAGATCACCTGCCAGCTCATTGCTGTCCTTTATATCAGCATGTGACAGTAATATAGTACTCTATAAATGGTGTCTGGTGTCCATCTGCAACTAATGTCCACAAGCATCTGACAGAACAACACTACAACTGGAACCTGCCAGGTTTCCAACAGAATTCAGTCATTTCTTTAAGGCTTTTCCTGTACATTGAACGTCAATTTTTATGTACAATTGCATTTCTGAAGTGTTTCTAGACACTTAGAGCTCTTTGATATTTGATACATATATTAAAGTTAGGGTTGTCAACCGTGTCATATAATACAGAACTGTTCCTTATTAAACTAAAAGTTGCGTTCCATATTGAACCGATACAGGACGCGCTTTGTTCTGTGTCTTTATCAAAGGGGGAGACATGCTGAAGATTGGACTGAGACAGAGCGATATGTATAAATGAAAAAGAAACTATGCTGCTCTCCCTCAGCCTGTCTGTCATGTTCCAGCACACAGAGTGTGTGTGAGTTAGAAATGAATCGTTCAAACAAAATGGCTCTTACAGTTGCCTCTTTGAAGTGAACGAGCGGAGCCAACTGTCTGGGAAATGGATCCATTTTGTCTTCTTTTTGTTTTTTGTTTAAAGGCACAGTATGTAATATTTCAGGTTATCTTTTAGCAGAATTTAAGATAATCACTAATAAAAATGATTAAAAACACATCTAATCATTATAAACTAAGAAGTCATTTGAGTATTTTACCTTAGAATAAGCTGTTTATATCTACATTGGTCGCAGGTCGAACACCGACTGAGGCCGCCATGTTGCATCGCCATGTTTCTAAAGTAGTTCGAAAAAGATAAACAAGAGGCCACCTAGGGCGCGTGAATTCAGTATCAGAACTGACGTAAACAGACATAAAAACTATTAAAATTGGGTATGCTAGGAGCATGAGAAGCCGCTGCGCAACTGCGTACCGCTGTCTTGCCGTGAAAAAAAAAAGGTTTGATGTGTTTACTTTACTTGACTTGAAGTGCAAAAAATATGTTTCATCTGCATTGTAGCTATGATCATTTTACATATTACATTTCCTAAATTTCTAATTAAAATTAATCTTACCACTTGACATATCACTAGCTCTAAAGCTGCTATTAGACATCACGTTCGGGAGTATCAAAGATTTGACACCTTCCAGCCACCGTAGAGACTTCTTTGTGTTTGGAGGGGGGGAGAGGCTGTGGAAATAGTTTTCAGTTGGTTGCAATATGGAAACTAAACCACTAGATGTTGCTGGAAACAACATACTGTGCCTTTAAGTCACATAGGATTGGTCAGTTACACCATGTGTGGTGGCATCTGTGCATATGCACTAACAAGGAGGGGCAGAGGTTACAAACTGCTAGTGCATACAGAAAGAGAAAAAGAGAAGCTGCAAAAAGACAACTCTATGCATATGGAGGACGAAAAATTACATAAGTATAAATAAATAAATGCACATATAAACAAATAAATAAATACACTTATATAGATAAATAAATAAAGTAACAAATACATTTTGTCATGAAAAAGGACATACTTTAACCCTGAAGACCTTAAATGATGTCTGGGCTCCGCAACTGATGGGGCTGCCCACTTCACTGGGCACGTGCACTCACTGGCCTCTAGTGTTTGTGTTGCCTATTTGTGTGTTTGCTGCACAAATGTGGAAAATTGGTGGTCAGCATTAATGTATTTAAGGCCTCCTGTTATTCTAACATTGATAGGAACCAAATCACAAAGATAAAGTGCACTAAAACAAGCTGTATGTCACAAATCTCCAATGTTAACCCCTTAAGTTTCTTGTTATTCTGTAACAACTAGAAATTATATATTTACAACTACATATAGAGACCTGTATGTTGACCCATACTTAATATTTAAAGCCTTAAAGCGATACATTGACTTAAAATTTTAATTATTAGTTGGAATTACTTAACTCTGTTTTTTCTACGTTGTTCAACATGTATGATGTTAGCCAATAGGAAATGTAGTTATGAGATTAGAGTAACTAAAGTGTAGGCCACCTATTGTTTCCTGCAGTTTAAAGGGTTAAGAGGATCTACCTGTATGTCTGAGGATGAGGAGGGTCTGGCCTTCCTCCGGTAGGAGAGTAAATCCCAGAGCTTGCGCCACAGGTACGAGGCCATCAGGCACATGCTGCTTACTAGCCAAATATCCCGACCTTTCAAGAAGTTCTCCATGCTTGTCCACTCTTTGGTGCCTTCTTTCAGATCCCAGCGTGATTATGAGCTGAGAGGGAAGCTCTGCCAAACTCAGAGAGGAGGACAGCGATGGATGACTGGTACTCGCGTATGGCAGTAATGTGAGTCCCCTCGCTAAAAACACACAGGCCTAGGAACAATCCAAATAATCACCCTCCCCCACTTTCAAACCAAGCCACACTTTGTACTCCCTCCTCCTGTACGACAGAGGACCAGAAGGACAAACCTACTTGTCCCTGTGACAAGCGGATAGCAGGTGTTAGAGTAAACGGTGTTAGAAAACACCTCATGCTGTCTGAGGCCTTCTCACTTTGGTGCAGCCAAAGGAGGCAGAGGCAGGACTGTCTTGGCTAAGGCAGCTGGTGCTACTGACAGGCAAACTGACAGCCAGGTTCCACCACCTTCCACTGCAACATGTATTTATACTCGTAGTAACACAGCGTGTGGTCATTTCTGACATCACCAAATATAAATAAAGGGCTTTCTTTGCCAGGCAACCGAGATCTTTGGTAAGATAAATAAACAGCAAATCTACAAAAAATTGCACTTCCTGAAGAAGACAGAGTGGTTGTGCAGCAAAGTGGTTCTCACTTCCAGGCTGTTGCTCAGCTGCTGCTTCGTACTTGCAAAAAATGGGGTTCCAAAGTGGTTTCTGGGTTGTTGCTATGGGGTTTGTGAATGATTGAAACATGGTAGCTTGGCTGTTGCTACGTGGTCAATAAGGTGCAAGTGTTTTTGTTAAATGTTTGCTACAAGACTGTTATGTGGTTCATAAATGGTTGCTATGCAGTTGCTACATGGCTACTAGGCTGTTGCTATGTCATATTTAGGCTGTTGCTATGTGGTCGTTAGGGCATTCCATATGGTTTCTAGTGTTGATAAGTAGTAGTAAAATGGCTAGATTGGGGTTGCAAAATAGTTGCTAGGCTGTTGCTATGTGGTTTGTGAATGGCTGCTACACTGCTGCTAAGTGGTTGCTAGGCTGTTGCTATGGTATTCCAGATGGTTTCTATGGTGTTGCGAAGTAGTAGTAAGGTGGCTGCAATGGGGTTGATAAGTGTTTGCTAGACTGTTGCTTTATGGCTTCTCAGGTGTTGCTGAGTGGTTGCTGTGGTAGCCCTTGTGTTTCTTTTGGTGTTACAGTGTATGTGTATCGTTGTTACATTTGAAAGGTGCTAAAACTTGCATATCATTAATTCGAAACAGAAAATGTGTTGCTACACAGAAACTGTGTGTCTGGTCAAAAAAGCTGAATACACATCACACAATCAGACTGTACAGTCTCAGTTTAGAACAATGTATCTCAAATATGGCTGAAAAATAATAATACAAAGAATATTAATGGAATAATGTTGATTTGCAATGTACGTAGTACGTACGTAAGTAGTAAATCAGGGAAGTGGGATGGCAGAATTGATGTAGTAAATCATATACATATCATAGAAATCCTGACCCAAGTATACAACAACATTTTTGATGCACTGCCTACAGACAAACATGATACAATGATTTTGGCTTGACATTGACATCTCGTCTGCCCTTTTTGGACTGGGCTTCTTTAACTGGTTGTTTACATCTAGCTCTCAAACCAGTAGCTCTTGAATTCCAGTTTGCATGTCTTACTGATTCACTTTATTATTATTAATGTCACTGGCATAGTGCCGTTAGATTCCTCAATTAACCACCGCAGCTTTCCCAATGGCCTTTGGTCTTCTCTCTTACCCACATTTGGCTCACAACCTCTGATACATTTTAAGACATTTGTTAGATCTCCACCTGTTTACAGTGCGGTTTTGATTTAGATATTATTTACTAGGGGTGTAATGCCATACTTCATTACATCAGAGTGGGTAGATGGTGAGACGTTGACATAAGTTACCTTATAATGGCCTAAACCTAATGGTATCTGAGATGTATTATAGCGATGCTAAGTATTTGAGGGATGGGTGCTGTCTTACTCTTAGCCATGAGCCAAACATAACATGGGGCTAGAGTGTATTCATACGTAGGTCTGGGATATACACAGTCATATCAGAAACTTATGACCACCCCTTGGCATGGTACATCAGAGATACGACATGACAGGGTTTACTGCATGTTTAAATGAGCACACCAGTCAATTGTAGCAGAGTGTAAAACTATCACGGACAAAGACGTGATGTGACTGATGTCCAAAAGGGCTGATAATAGGGTGAATAATGGTGGTGGTGGCATCTCAGAAACCACTAACTTTGTAGGATGTTCTAGAGCTGCTGTAGTGAAGGTTTACAGAGAATGGACGTGTTCATTGAGTGCCTCCCAACAACATAACAGTGGTGCCCCATTGATGCCAAAGGGCCCTGATAAATGGTACAGAGCAGTCAGTGTGCCACCGTGGACCAGTTAACCTGTATAATGAACACAGGAGCAGACATTGTGAAAAGCTTTAGACTCGTTAAGCCACTGGCCCTACATATAACCCGATCCTGGTTCAGAACTGAAGTTCACATTTCATAAAAGTTACTTTAAGTTAAAAGAGTAAGAGTCTCTTACTCTGCTGCCCATTATTTGAGTTGCTGCCAATTGTTTTTATTAAGTCGTCAAATCAAATTCATTTTTGAGTGAAAATAAACAACAAAACTGCACAAAAGTGCTTTAGTCGTGGTCATATCACACTTTTGTATACTTGGGTATGTTTACATGTAGATACTTTATTTCTACTCAAGTGGATGACCAACACAAGCTGTGCAGTAACAGATGAGCTACTGTCCTTGACTTTACATCTACAAGATGGACCAACAAGGTAGATGTGTCTAATAGACACACCACCACCACCACATCAGTGTCACTGAGAATGAACTTCCTGCTCTGTTATGGTCCTGATCATTAAAGAACAATGTAATAAAGTCTACAGAGAAACAGATGAACTACAGTCTGTAATTGTAGAACTACAAAGTGCACCTGTATGATCAGTAGAGCCAAACTGGACAATGGGTGTAGATACAGGGTTTGTGTACCTAATTCCTGTTTATTTTTATTTTTTTATCAATTCAGTTTTAAAATTTGTTACATCTCACGACTTTGAGGTTTTTATTCTTACTTTTAGACCAAAAAGCATCCAAAGATACATGTTCTAAGAAGTTCTTGTGTTTAGAAATGACTGATTACTGACTTTTTTTTTGTTATTATTTAACTTGAACATACTTAACTTGATTTCAGTTGCTCTACACAAGGGGTGTCCAATCTACGGCCATTTTTAATTGGCCCACAAGAAATGTTATAAATAGAATAGAATATGGCCCGCGATTCAACTTTTGCTCGAGTGTAGTGCACTTCTTAATTTTAACACCAGGGGGAGCTACTGTTGATCAAGGCAGTTGCTCCACCAAAAAGGACCATCAAAGATGCCAGGTTTGCGGTTTTCACGCCAAATTTGGATTGTTTGAAAATCCAATCGTGGGTGAAAATTCAAGTCTGGCGGGTTGCGTTTTTTGTTCTACTTCTAAAAATTACCATAGCCACCAAAAGACAACAACAAAAAAGTGGGTGTTGCTTAGGATATTACTTCAACACGGCGGACAAACGTGTATAAATCAACACTAAGGAAGTATGAACACAACAATAACAATGAAAAAAGATTGAGAGAGAGAGAGAGAGGCAGAAAGAAAGAAAGAAAGAAAGAAAGAAAGAAAGAAAGAAAGAAAGAAAGAAAGTGAAGAGAAAACAGTCACTAGCTAATATGTCAGGTACACTCATAGTTGTTTTGCCATTTGCTTCAAACATGTGACAGACATATATTTAGGGCTAGTTTAAGCTTCTGAAGGGCGGGTTTTAGAATAATTTTGGGCTGGATATTTTTATTGGACCTGGAAACCCTGATCACTGAAATTTACCCCAAGTTACACCCACTGACTGCAATGCCCACTCCCACTTTAGGTGAGTAAAAAATATATTCCACAGTACCCGTGTGTTAATAAGCATGCATATGCAGGTACAGTTCTGTCACTACCCTGCTTTTGCGCACCACTTTTTTATATGCGTTTTTCTTGTTAACACACAGAGTACACAACGCTGTGCACAGCACACACACTGCACACACAGTCAGCTGATCTCATCTGATGCAGATTTGCTCCTTGATCAAGTTACATTTGTCCGGATTTTTGACACGATTGGCGTCGGATCAGCACCGCAGCTGGATGGCCCGATTTACATACCCAGCGCAGCTGATACTCATCAGAATAATTTACTAAAATTATATGCGCTCCTGTTATTAAGTCCAGTTCAGTCTGTTAATGTTGAGAACCGTTTCAAACGAACGTTAATAGGTGTGTTGCTAAGCCTAATAACTTAAATAACAAGCTTGAAAGTTACCCGTCCCATTTTTCCCTTTATTGTTTTTTCTCTGTACTGTAAATCTTCTGTCTAAGAAGAAATCTGAGGCTGCTGTTCTGAGAATGAGCTACCAAAGCTTTTTCTGAATAAATCAGTAAAGATCCATTTATGGAAAGCTGTGATGAAGGCAGTTTTGTCTTTAATTATATTTAACAATATAACATATTTGACCACTTTTAATTGATTTTTCTAACTTTAATACACTAAAGTTAAGGATATATACCTCATTTCTAGTAAGTGGCCCAGCTCCTCCTATATTTTTATGTATGTGGCCCTCAGTGAAAAAAGTTTGGACACCCCTGCTCTACACCAATAAAACATATGGAATGGCTCAATTAAAGAGTTACAGCACCACCTTGTGGACCAATGCAGTCAACACTGTTGTGGTCATATAGGATACAATCCACGAGATGGCAGCAATGTACCATTGAAGCACTTGCATATGATTAAATGTCCAAAAGTTTGTGGACACCCCTAATAATGAATGCATTCACCTACTTTCAGTTGTACAAATACACACACACACCTAGTGTAGTCCCTGTAGAGAAGTACTGCCAGTAGAATAGAACTCTCAGGAGGGCACCATGTCTAATGCCAGGTTTGGGCTAGAGGGTTATAAAGCTCCCCAGCATTAAGGAACTGTGTTCTCTGCACCATCCAATACTGATGCTCTTGTGGCTGAATACAGTCATGTCCTCACAGCAATGCTCCAACACGTAGTAGTCTTCCCTGGACTGTAGAGACAGTTACTCCACCAAAAGCAGGATAAAGTCTTTAATAGCCTTGATTTAAGAAGAAACAATGAAAGAGCAGGAGTCCCAATACTTTCGTCCATGTAGGTTAACCTCTTACATATCAGTGTGTTTAACCCACAGACATATATGGTAATGCTTTTAATGCGCGTGCGTGCCTTTCATGTGCTGTTGGATTACAATACAATAATTAATTCTGTGTATATATAAAGACTTACCTCTAACTCAATGTGCTTGAGCTCCCAAAAGCACCGCATGGTCTCCACTCTCTCCAGGTGCCGGAAGAAGGCCAGCCTGCCCAGGCTAATGCTCTCTGACCTTTGGCGCACCACCTTCAGTCTAGGCTGCTTGAGTGGAGGGGATGAGTCTGGAGCCCCACTCTTCATCCCTGGAGCCACTGGACAACACAGTCTCTCATGGCTAGACTTCTTATCGGAGCTAGAGCAACACAGGAGGAATACAGTTGTGTAGCAACATTAACTAGTTTCCCATATTGAAAAAAATGTGTATGTTTATATACAGTACTTATACATTAAACACACTGCATTATGTTCTAAAATCCCCAAAACTAAAATGTATTACAGAATATATTTACTACATACAATAAATTATGATTATTATTATTATTATTATTATAGTTTAAAAGTAAATTTTACATATACGTTTTTGGTCATTTTAATTTTTAGTGCAAATATATACAGTATATCGATTATATTGTGAGTCTTGTGAGACGTTTGAGTGAGTTGAGAGATTTTAAAAATGTATTACCACGATTTAGTTATATATTTACATTTATATTTATATTTATGTATTTTATATAATAATATATAGTACTGAGTTGTCCAATTCTAAATGATCAACAACTGAGAAATACACATAAAATGACATACACCGCTTATTTCAGGTCTCTACCGATTAGTGACGTGACTACGTTCCCCACAATTCTGTTACAAACGAATACAACCAAAGTATGTCTTTGTCGAGGAAAGAAACTAGGTTTACATGTTCAATAAAATGTAAATAATACAAATGTAAAAGAAAATCTGAAGACGAAGCTGAAGTGTTCCAGGCAATGATCTATATTAATATATATATATATATAGATCATTGGACCGAGCAGCCGCTGAAATGTAACTGAGACAGAATTTAAGGTGGTGCGGGTGAATTACAATAAGTAGTTAAGCTAACGTCTGACCTACAAGTACTTGGCGCTGACGGCAGGGTTGCCAGATTTTAGCAAACTGGGCACTATTGAAAAATACAGTCGCGGTGTAAACCCTCGGAAGCTTTATTTTATGTTGTTGATGCACTTTGGCTAAAAAAATGTATCTGAATAGTACCATAAAACATACTAAGCAAACTAATATTTATGAATAATTTAACAAATACAACACAATATTTTTTTTTTATTGTATTCTTGTTAAAATTGTATACTTCATGGTTGAAGATTATAACGTTTTGCGTTATTCATCTAAAAATCACTTTCGCAAAATTGTGACTTAGTAAAAATGATGGCTTAATAATTGAATTTCCCCACTGTGGAACTAATATAGGATTATCTTAATGTTTAAGTAACGGGAATAGACATCACAAGCCTTTTGTCAGACATTGTTTGGAGAATTTTTCAGGACTTGGCAACCCTGATGACGTCTTTACGTAGAGGTGTTTTGGCGCTGACGGAGATATGGCGGGGACAGAAACAGTGCAGTGTCCAGTGTGTGCATGTAAGTTTGAGTCCAGTCGGATTAACACACACTTAGATGAGTGTTTGCATGACCATCAGAGCAGTAGTGAAAATGCACCACCAGCTAAAAAACCTCGTGTGAATAATGAGAGTGAAGGATTGAAGACAGAGAGACCTGCTGCTGCTGCTGCTGGACTGTTTTCAGTCTTTAACAACAAATCTAAAGAGCCTAAAGTCACTGAGCAGGTAGTGATTAAAGCCACACCCCAATCTTCATCATCTTCGTCATCGTGCAGCAGTGATCCAAGTATGAGGCTGGACTCTCTGCTGAACACAGACAGACCGCTGGCTGAAAAACTCAGACCCAGCACACTGGAGGAGTATTTTGGGCAGAATAAAGTTGTGGGGGAGCAGACTCTGCTCAGATCTCTGCTACAGTCCCAAGAAATCCCATCTCTGATCTTCTGGGGACCTCCAGGATGTGGGAAGGTTTGATTCTCGACTGTTAAAACACTTTCACATAAGAACTAGAAAAGTGTATTTGAATGAAACACATGATGGTTGTGCAGCTAAAGTGGCTGCCACTTCCAGACAGTTGCTAAGTTGTTCCTGCATTGTTGCTGGACTATTCCTGTGCTGTTGCTAAGTGGTTGCTACGCTGTTGCTAGGATGTTGACACTTGGTTGCAAGACTGTTGCTTTGTTTTTCTAAGTGGTTACTATGCTGTTGATACTTTTGTTGCTAGGCTGATGCAATGTAGTTGCTTGGCTGTCAGTACCTGGTTACAAGACTGTCATTAAGTGGTAGCTAGGTTGTTGCTATGCGGTTGCTAGATTGTTGCTGTATGGTTGCTAGACTGTAGCTACATGGTTGTTAGGGTGTTGCTAAGTTTTTGATAGACTGTTATTACATGGTTGCTAGGCTGGTGTTGCATGGTTGCTAGACTGTTGCTAAGTGGTTGCAAGGCTGTTGATAAATTGTTGCTAGGCTGATGCAATGTAGTTGCTTGGCTGTCAGTACCTGGTTACAAGACTGTCGATAAGTGGTTGCTAGACTGTTGCTACCTGGTTGTTAGGCTGCTGCTATGTTTTGCTAAGTAGTTGCTAGGCTGCTGATACGTGGTTGCTAGGCTGCTGATACATGGTTGCTAGGCAGTTTCTAGGGTACTGTTACATGGATACCAAGTTGCAATACTGTTGCTGTGTGTTGCTATGTGTTTGCTAGGCTGTTGCTAAGTGATTTCTAGACTGTTGCTAAGAGATTGCTAGAATGTTTCTACATGGTTGCTAGACTGTTGCTAAGTGGTTGCTAGGCTTGTGATAAATTGTTGCTAGGCTGATGTAATGTGGTTATTTGTCTATCGGTACTTAGTTGAAAGACTGTCAATAAGTGGTTGCTAGACTGTTCTGACCTGGTTGCTAGACTGTTGCTACCTGGTTGCGATGCTGCTGATAGGTGGTTGCTAGGCTGTTGATGTATGGCTATTAGGCTGTTGATACTAAGTTGCAATACTGTTGCTGTGTGATGCTAAGTGTTCTGAAAATTAATTTTTAAAAAATGAGATGATGAAAAGTCATCAGTCTCTTGATTCAGTACTTTATACAGCCACATTTTTCTTTAATTACAGCCACAATTGCCCAGTTTCTGCTGACGAGAAACACTCCCATAACATAATGTTGCTATCGCCATGCTTCACTGTAAGTTTGATGTATTTTTCAAACATACCACATGGAGTTCAAGTCCAATAAATTCTTGGTCACATCTGACCATAAAACCTTTTGTTGCATGTCATTAGAATGTTCCAAGTGTATTTTGGTAAAGCACAAACGAGACTCAGCATGACACTTTGTAGGAGTGGCTTCTTTCTTGCCACCCTGCCATACAGCTTTGAGTAAAGCTTGTGAGATTGTTGTCACATACACAGACCGACCAACCTCAGCCATACAGCCTTGTAGGTCCTTAAAAGTTGCCATTGGCCTCTTGGTAGCTTCCCTCAATGTCCTTCTGGCTCGGTGATCCAGTTTGGAGGGACGGCCTGATAATTTCTTTTCATTTTCAGGGTGTAATGTGTGAAAAGACAAGGATTTTGATAGGGTGTGATCTGCCTGAGTGGAGTGGGACTCCCTAAGATGCCTAGTCCGGCACTCCTCAACCCCCTGAGGAAGTAGAGCCACTGATGTGCCTTCCTGACCAGACTGGAAGTGTTCTTGTTCCCGGTGAGGTTTTTGCTCAGGTTTACACGCAGATACCTGTAGCTGGAAACTACTTCTAGCTGTAGAACTAGAAAATGCACATAGTACTTTGTCAGTGGAGCTCAAATTGACAAATTGAGTGTTATGTTTAATGTTATGGCTGATCAGTGTATAGGAGAAACACTGGTATTTACAGCAGTGTTGCCATGTTTCTCATACATGCTCATGTGAGATACATGTTCCTTCAGATCACGTTCCAGTAAAAGACTGGCACAGATGTGTCTGGGGCAGTGGGTGCTGACAGTCTGATCCCTCTTCATCTGTTGGGGAATGTGTAACTCATCCTCACAGCACGCTGGCTCGTCAAACTGAGGCAGCTTTTGAAAGGCCTTGGCATTCTCCTCTGTACGCTGTGTGTTTGTTGCTGTATATAGGCCAGTCTCTGCATTTTGATCTCAATATAACCTTTTTATTGAGCTTTGTCTCATAGTGGTGATGGCCCGAGTTGCCAGATTGACGTTTTGTCTGCCAATTTTTTTGGACTTCAGTATAAAACAATTAAATCGTCTATATGACAGTTACAGTTTAGTGATGAAATGGAAGAAGACAAACTACAAGCACAGCCTTTACTCAACTACACTTGTTATGATGAAGTCACAATACAGCCGCTTAGCTTTGTGTTTGTGCTCGGCGGCTGCAGTGTTAGGGAGCATCTCACAATTACCAGAAGAAATGTGAAGTGTTTCAGTGTCTGTAGCCAATGACACTCACTTGAAACACACAAAACATCCATGTGCCTTGCATCATTCATTTTAGACATTTTCATCATTTTATTAAATATTAGTAATACTGTAACATACATGCATCTTCATACATAGTCATAAATTTTGGTCTTTGTTTTATATACAAATATAAAAGAATAATTATTTAAACTCATGTTATTAAACCTAATGGTGTCAAACCAACATATACAGACATTCAGACATTTTTTCCTGACGAACTACAAGACTTATTTTGGAAATAGTTTTATTCCTAATTTTATAATCATTTAAGATCCATGTTTGTTATTTGGCCAACTGTTTCATTTAGTTTGGTTTTGGCCAATAATTTTATTTTCAGTGAATCCCTAATCGTAATAATTGTAATAATAATAATAATAATAATAATATGAAATGCTTCAGAAGTCAAAATAGGAAAGCAAATGAATGATGATGTAATGTTAAAATAAGATTTGCTGGTTGGACACTTTAGCTTGCATAGGATCTATGTCACACATTGGCCTAGAGAATCTTTCCAGAACCTTACCCTGTTGTTGGCAGAATGTTAACGTTTACAGAGCTATATTTTATGATGGCGTGCTTGCATATGAGTGCAGTGATGACTTAGGCACCTAACTGAAAGTAGATAAATATTTTCACGCTGGTTGACCATGAGCCTATGAGTATGATAGGATGGCATGCTATTTAGAATTGCACACATACATGGTCGTGACCTTGCAAGCAAGACTGTTAAAGCATATTTTCAGCAGATTTACTCTTAAGAGATTCTCTGTCACACAGTTATTAAAATGTGCTGGCAGCAATTTAGAAAGTTATGAAAAAGTCAGATAATTAAAAAAGCATAGTATTCACAGAATCTACATTATAATTGCAAGTGCAAGGCTACTCAATACCATTCTAGGCCGAGACTGTGTGATGTGTACTTGCTGCTTTTCATTTGAACACAGTTTCCACTTAGCACTGAGTTTTCACCAGATTGTTTCCCCTAGAAATGAAAGGGGTGCAAACGTTTTGGCATCTTCAACTGTAATAATGGTACAACTACACTGTAACACCCAATCACAGCAATGACTTGGCAACACTTGAGCAACCTCCTGAGATATAATTGGAACCACGTTGCAACACAATAGCAAACACGGGATATTATAGCTTCCATCTAGTAACTTCATAGCAACCACCAAGCAACACCATAGCAATCACTTGAGATACCATAGCAACCGTGTAGTGATACCATAGCAATCACTTAGCAACACCATAGCAACCACCTGGGAAACAGTAGCAGTCATGTAGCAGCATTATGGCAACCAGCAACCAATCATATAGCAACTTCATAGCAACCATCAAATAACACCATACCAACAATCTGAGACTCAATAGTAACTACTTAGGATGCCATAGCAACACCACAGCAAACAGGTAACAACCACTTAGCAACTTCATAGCATCAACCAAACGGTGCCATAGCAACCGTCTATCATTCCATACCACCAAGCAACACTGCAACAACCATTTGGGATACCATAGCAACCACATAGAAACACCACAGCAACCAGCTAGGAACTTCAGAGGAACCACCAAGCAACACCACAGCAACCATCTGGGATACCATAGCAACCACCTAGCAAAAACAGTTGCACCTTATTGACCTCATAGAAACAGTGTAGCAACTACCTAGAAGTGGGAACCACTTTAAATGCACAACCGTGACTAAAGAGGATCTTCAGCAGCTCTAAACACTTTGATTAACTGTATGTTATTGTTTTTTGCTTATATACAGACAACCCTGGCACACATCATTGCCAGCTCCAGTAAAAAGAAGGGAACAGCACGCTTTGTGACCCTGTCTGCAACCAGTGCTTCAACTAATGATGTGCGTGAGGTCATTAAACAGGCCCAGAACGAGCTCCGCCTCTTCAAGAGGAAAACCATCCTGTTTATCGACGAGATACACCGCTTTAATAAATCTCAGCAGGTCAGTAGAGCTCGGTGTTCATCGCGCCAAGTTTTTCAACTTGTCAGAAAGCTGTTCAGATGTTGCTCACCTTATTATGCAGTTAGGGGAGTTAACTCCACCTCTTATCTTAAGTGTCTCCACCCACAACTAAAATGATCAGATGAGCTCTGTGTTTGCTATAAAACGGTAGATGATTCATTATGAGTGGCAAAAAGCACAGACGTGTATGGGAGTAAAATCACTGAGGAGCTCCTGTAAAAGAAGAAGTAACCCCAGGACCCCTGTAAATGTAATACAGTCTGAATAGGGCTTAATACACCTGTCCTTTTGTCATATGAACAAATGATCATTTTTATTGTTATAGTTTATCAGATATATACTATTGTTATAGCACTCTACTGCACTCTAAATGTCGGCATCATCCACTGAAAAACCGCTGTAAGTTGAGTGCTAATAAAATCTTGCTGGAAACTAATTCTGATCATATTTTAATCACAATTTGAGCCCAAGTTTTATTATTAACGTTACACTTCAAAGTAATGTGAGCAGTCATGTAGATAGATGAGGATAAGTAGGTTCCAGCACATTCATTAGCATAAGTGATATACCACAGTCCTGCTATTAGCCTGAGATGGAAGGTGGCATGGCATTTGAATAGAAACTGGCATGCAGGGAGTAACTGCCAGGCACCCAGGACATCCTGTCTCCAGCTGTAACTACAGCAAACCTACACGGCTGAAAATACACTCAGGGATTTGGATCCCAGGCCCAGGGGATCCTCTTTTAGAAGACAATGGAGAGCCAGCTTTCTGACAGAACAGAGGAAGCCCTGCTCTAGAATAGCTCACATTGTTGTGGTGGACAGAATTTCAAAGCCCAAGTCTTAGCCAGGTGGGTACAGGAGGTAAAAATAAATGGCAATTAAAGAAATTAAAATAGCAACAGAGCAGCATGGTGTGTAATAAGGCTGTACAACCTGAAAAGTATCAGTTCTGTGAAATGGTATTCATTCATTATTACAGCCAAAACACTCAGCTGGAGCTGTGATTGGTCAGCTCATTTGCATAATGCAGCAAAATCAGTATTGATTAAAAGTCATTTGTGTTCATAATTGAATTCAGAAAGTAAATCTTTAATGTATTTTATACTCAGTGACATATTAGTCTTTTTTATTTTTAGTGTTGATCACTGACAGAATCTACTATTCAAACAGTATCAACATTACAACAAAAATGCTTAAAATATGTCACTGAATGTAAATTATGTGTTGTTTTTAATAATGAGCACAAATGAACTTTTTCATAATCTATTTTTTTGAGATGCACTGTTGTAGTACAGCATTGGAAGAGTTAAATATTGAAAGTATTGAAACTTTTCAGCACTCAAAGTTTGCTGTTAATTCTGTAACCTAACCTTAAATACTTTTAATACTTAAAAATAAACATTTGACCAGTTTGCACTGTTTTACTGTATTTTGCTGTTTTATTGTATTTTGTTGACGGCTGAAGAGCTGTGTGTGGATTACAGAGATGAACTTACACTTAAAGTAGCTGAATGCATTCATTATAAGGATTGTCCACAAACTTTTGGACACATACCATATGAGCACATCCACAGTATTGGGAAACGGTTCAGGGACATGGAACTTCAAAATTAAACTGGTCACAAAATGTGCGAACATGTCCAAGTAAGCTAAATTAAACAGTCCGAAATCAGATCTCTCCTATTGTTTTACTTTTTTTATTTTTTATTTTTTTTCAAGAATCAAGTCTTTAGATTCTGTTTGTTACGTGGTTTCAGTTGTGCATAAACTTGCTGGTTTATTAAAACATTCCAGTTTTATCATTATGGCACAAACCTCTGTATGACACAAGTCTACTTTGGGCTTAGACCTCATTCCTGATGGTCCAACCTACAATATTTGATCTGTGCCTGTTAAATGGAAACTGTAACTTACACAATCTAAAAAGTTCCCCAATTCAACAACAAACATATACAATGATTACAACAAACCTTCTAACATGACAGAAGATGATCAAATGTGTTCATTTAATGCAATTTATACCATCAGTTATATCCACTAAATACAAATTATAATAAACTGAGTAAGTTACATGGAAACCATAAGAATCAATTCCCATTACTGTGGATATGCTCGTTTGTATGTATGTAATGTAATGTGCTTTAAAATTAGAAATGTGGCTGCTCTATCAAATAAACATTAGGTGTTCAAATGTTAGTAATTAAGTCTAATAGATTTGATCTCCAGTATTGTGATACTAGGCTTGGTATTGGTATCAGGTTTCTGGTACTGTGACAAATAGAGATTGACCAGTATTTCAGTGCTTATACCAAATCTATCAATAAACAGTGATTTTTGTTTACATTCAGTCTGGATCGTTTTCATTGGTGCACCAGCAGTGACACTGAGGTGTTTAAAAACCACTCTCACACACACTAACACACCACCACCACATCAGTGCTGCTCTGCGGTGGTCCTGATCATTGAATAACAGGGTGAACAAAATATTCAGAGAAACAGATGGACTACAGTGTCATTTGAAGTGCTCACCATTGATATGTGGCCACTTTGGGGACCTTTTTCTCTTTTCCTCCCATGTCTCTTCTCGTCTGTCTGCTCAGGACACGTTCCTGCCTCACGTGGAGTGCGGGACGATCACACTTATCGGCGCCACCACGGAGAACCCCTCGTTCCAGGTCAACAGTGCTCTGCTGAGCCGCTGCAGGGTTCTGGTTCTGGAAAAGCTGTCTGTAGAAGCGATGGGCTCGATCCTGCAGCGAGCCGTGGGTTCGCTCGGGTTACAGGTGCTGTCGGATGATGCTTCAGAGCAAAGTTGGACCTCTGCAAAGCGATGCTCAGAGTAAGTGTGTGTGTGTGTGTGTTCATAGCCCTTGTTATCATACAGTGGAATTGCAGCCCGTAAGGCACCCAGAAACCAGCCTGTGATCCCTGATTGGTTACAGGGAGGCTGTAGCCATGCCCCTGAGCCCACCCATCATGTCTCGTTTTGGTAATTTATGAGCTGGGTGGGCTTCAGGTTGGTCAGTACGTTGGATCTTTCTCCAGACTGTTGGTCGAGTGTGAAGAGGGGTAGCTGTCAGCTTCTGGCAGGCTCGTACGAGCCAGTCTCAGGTTTAAGGACCTCGCAGCCCCCCGGTTTCCTGGCACCCTCCATGGTAAACACGGCTCTGTTTAGAGCTGGTGTTCAGTGACTGAGAGCAGAGAATGGAGCTTAGGGGTTCTCAGAGCCACACACTGTTGAGGCAGGGATGCTGTATGCGCTGCTTTACTTATGTAACAAGCAGTAAAACCAAATCCTTGCTGGTTTAAGTTGATGAGTTGTGTCACACATTGCTCATCATAAAAACGCTCATCATTATCTGAAGAATAAATGAATTATTTCATCCCAAGTAAAAAAAAAACAACTTTATTTGCTTTTAATGCAAATCAGTGGAACAAGATGTCTTTCTGTGGCATTTTGGGTCATTTCTTTTGGTCCAGGCAACATGAAATTTACAAACAATGTAAAGAAATACATTAATGTCTAAAAGTTATCTAAAATAATGTCAGGTTCACACTACATAACTTTTTCAGTCACCGTTCATTGTGCTGTCAGTCATTGTGCCTATAAGCGTGCAGTACAGCCAGCGTGCAGGTTGTGAGAGGGCAGTGCAGCCCAGCAGTGCGGTCGCTATCTAGGCTGTTCTATTTTTCGACACATTCTTTGTTGAAGCAATGATTTCAAATGAAATTGACGAAAACTCACGTGTCAAGCACCTTCTACCAAACGAGTCCTTCACGTTCTTATGGAAATAAGTGACGATGTCCTTAGACAGCAAGCTGTAACCGAGAACACCGACCATGTGACCCAATAAAGCCCCTGATTTTTAATAAATCTACACTTTGAACAAATAGTTTATTAAATTTTTTTTCCCCAATATGGCAGTAGCCAATTAACCCATCCCATTAGTGGTTCTCCTCATCACTTTGCACTGTCCCTGACTTTAGGAGGGTGAAGACATGCACAAGCCTCCTCTGCTGCGTGTGATACAGCCACCACCTCTTTTCTAACTTCAGCTTGATAAACCGTCACTGGGGAGTCATCGTGCTTGGAGGAAAGTGCAGGGTCTGTGTTTTGAATGGACCAATCAGTAGATGCCTGAGCCAGAGGACATTGCAATGTGTGAGTAATAGGGAGAGAGAGAGCATCATCTACCCGCCCAGAGAGAGCACTGCCAATTTTGGCTCTCTTTGGTCCCGGCTGTTGATGACAAACAGCATGACCGGGATTCAAACTCATGATCCTCTGGTCAAGTTTACTGATTATTTAGTCCAAAATATTTTTCAAAGTCACAATAAAATGATGTAAATCAAGATTTTTTTTGTGCATAATGTACACACCCATATACAAATGATAAGGCATAAATTTTACCATTAAATTTGCTATATTCCAGGAGCCCCCAGCTATTTTTTATCAGGATTTTTTTTACATTTCCAACTTTTACCCATGTAAACTCTTTTAGACCAGGTGCAGTTAACCTTGAACAAACCTCTGTGCTTTTCATACATCATACAGG
>BRDA01001954.1:1061-13823 GCA_036984385.1 Crenuchus spilurus
GGAGATATTAGTCCATAAACAATCTCAATAAACACTATTAATCACTAAAATAGGAAATATTAGTCTATAAACAACCTCAATAAACACTATTAATCACTAGAATAGGAGATATTAGTTAATAAACAACTTCAATAAACACTATGTATCACTAGAATAGGAGATATTAGTCCATAAACAACCTCAATAAACACCATTAATCACTATAATATGAGATATTAGTTCATAAACAACTTCAATAAACACTATGTATCACTAGAATAGGAGATATTAGTCCATAAACAACCTCAACAAACACTATTAATCACTAGAATATGAGATATTAGTTCATAAACAACCTCAATAAACACTATTAATCACTAGAATATGAGATATTAGTCCATAAACAGCATCAATAAACACAATTAGTGACTAGAATAGGAGATATTAGTCCATAAACAACCTCAATAAACACTATTAATCGCTAGAATAGGAGATATTAGTCCATAAAGAACCTCAATAAACACTATTAATCACTAGAGTAGGAGATATTAGTCCATAAAGAACCTCAATAAACACTATTAATCATTAGAATAAGAGATATTAGTCCATAAAGAACCTCAATAAACACTATTTATAACCAGAATATGAGATATTTGTGTATAACAACCTCAATGAGCACTGTGCATTTTGCTATGGCCTCACTACAGCATTATTATTATTATTATTATTATTATTATTATTATTATTATTATTATTATTAATAATAATAATAATAATAAAGAATTTACAACAGGCTGATGAACTACATCAGAGGTAAGCAGTACTTATATTTTTTAAACCCTTCACACTGTATGTTCTGTACATGACCTTCATATGAGGGATCTGTTAGGAGATTATCTTGAATGCTTTGTGATTAAGCCTTCAAGACCGGTGATGGTACCTGACCATTATGGTTTCTTATTAAGTGGAGTTTCATTAATTGTAGGTTATGGTTCTCTCCAGGCCAACCAAACAGCTGACTTGGCTTAGTGAACGCAGGCCTGACCTCACCCGTGTTGTGGTATTATTGAGCCAGATTAGCTGAGACATCTGCTGAGATTTAGATGGGGGTTTTTGCTTCTCCATCTGTCAGCCTCTAGCTTCCTGCAAGCTCAAATAGCTTTACTGTAAACACGCCCTAGCTAATATGACTTTCTATGAATAGACATGTGTCAGTTGGGCTGTGCAGTACATGGTTTACATGTTTCTGTATTTAAACAGAATTTCAAATGTTTAAAAAAGTCTAATTAATAAAGACTAGTCGTTTCAACATAGTGAGAGTTCAATTCTAGATCACTGTACCCCTGATTACTTTGCTTCTTTAAGCTTGTTTCTTTAGTTGTACACTGGAATTACAAGGCTAAAGTCACTAAAATGTACTCAGCACTTAGTCTGATGCTAACTGTAGGTGTAATTCATTAAGCTGTTAAGTAATCTAGAAAATAGACTCGCTGACAATGTACGACATACTGCTATCCAGAAAATGGACAAAAGCACAGATAAACTTAAGGGTTCAAGATGTCTGACTTTAGCTATGTGTCACATAAATTTAGCCATTTTTATTTTGGGTGGGCTGTTTTGGCTGTACTGGGTAGGGTTTAGGTGGTACTGGGTGGAGCTAATGTTTGTTTTTGGCTTTTGGCTATATTAAGGGGGTTTAAGTTGTACTGAATGTGATTTAAGTTGTATTGGATGGGGTTTTAGTTGAATTGGGTGAATGAGAAAGTTTGTCCAAACATTTGACTCTGTACTGTATATATCCCTCAATGCTCTTGCTCCGGACTATTTATCTCAACACCTTCACCCCTATATTCCAAGCCGAACACTTAGGTCCTCTGACACTGGTTTGCTGGCTGTACCTAAATTCAAATTACAAACTGCTGGTGGACGATCATTCAGTGTAATGGGCGCTAAACTGTGGAACAGTCTTCCACAATCACTTCGCCTCTGCTCATCACTTTCCTCATTCAAAAAGCAGCTCAAAATCCATCTTTTCTCACAGTACTTTCTCTCTCCCACTAGGTCATAGTTTTTTTTTTTGTTTTGTTTTGTTTTTTTTGTTTTGTTTTGTTTTTTTCTCCCTCTCCTTCCCTTTTGTTCTCCTCCCTCACTAATGTAAAGCGTCCTTGAGTATTAGAAAGGCGCTATATAAATCCAACTTATTATTATTATTATTATTATTATTATTATTATTATTATTATTATTATTATTATTATTATATATGTGCTGTAGACATGATGAAGCCTGGTTCCCATCACCATCACTGAAAAGAAATGGGCAGATTTTATACTGAAATGCTTTGCTTTGTCTGAATAAGTGAAATATAAATGATAGATTTTCAGTAATAATATATTTATCAAACAAAATCTAAAGGATGTCTTTGCATAGTAGAGAATAATGAATAACAGCAGTAGCTGAATGATAAGCCTGAATTATATGTCGCTGTTTAAAGGGGTGGTGTTGATAGTCAGGAAAAACAAACAGTGATGAGTAGTTAACCTCTCAGCAGCTAATGCCCCTCTGCCACATGCAGCCCACACATGCTTATTAATCTCTTTTTCAGCCTATGTGACCTCCTGTTTCAGGACCTCCTGCGTCACTGCTTTTCTCTGCCAGCTCTGGACCAATAGGCTTACAGAGAATCACTATAGCAACCACGACCCAGCAGCCACTTCAGTGGAGCAGGGTAGTGAGGGAGGGAGGGAGGGATGGAGGGAATGTGAATTAGCTGTTCTCCCTGAAGAGACCCACATACTATACAGGCTTTAATGCTTGAGAGAGGAGGGAGGGAGGGAGGGACGGAGGGAGGGAGGGAGGGAGGGACGGAGGGGGAGAGAGAGAGAGAGAGAGAGAGAGAGAGAGAGAGAGAGAGAGAGAGAGAAAGAGAGAGAGAGAGAGAGAGAGAGAGAGAGAGAGAGAGAGAGAGAGAGAGAGAATGAACTGTAGGAAAGAAGAGAAGAGAGGAGTACAGAATGTAAACAAGGACACAACCTGAAAACAAAGGAGCAATAAAAAGGAGCAAACACATCTGCAATCCAGAGATTAGTTATTGGTGTGGAGAGAAAAGAATTAAAGGTAGGTTTGGGGTTAATATATACTTAAGCTACTGCTACTTCATAACTGTTCTTTACTTAAGTATATTTAGTAATGATTAACAAACACATAACAATGAGACAAAGATGGTGGTGATGATGATGATGATGATGATCTGTATTTTAACTACCAGTTGCTGATACACAGTTACAAACCACGACTTTCTAAATCTCTTAACTTCCTCTTTCTTGTTACAATATAAATGTTCTTGCAACTATTTGGCTTTAAATAGGCCTCATTTGTTCAAATTTCTGATCCACTGATCAATTTTAAAACTTTGCTTGTAATGGAATTGAAATTAAACCATCATTGCACATCATTTCATCTATAATACCACTGTTCTGTAACAAATGCAGGGTTCACAACAAGCTTTTATTACTGGATTTTCTGATCTAGTGACTAAATGAGTGAGTCTGTGGAAGTAAATTATTGAATGCAAATAGTAATAAAGTGCTATAAGTGAGTGAATACAAGACAATTCTCTGTTACCCATACTGTTTTACTTCCTGGATAATTCAAACCTTAAAATTGATTCTGAACACAGATTAATGTGTTTATTTATTTATTTATTTATTTATTTATTTATTTATTTATTTATACATTTATTTATTTATTATTATTATTATTATTATTATTATTATTATTATTATTATTATTATTATTATTATTATTATTAGTAGTAGTAGTAGTAGTAGTAGTAGTAGTAGTAGTAATAATAGTCATAGTAGTAATAGCAAAGCTACTCTCTTAAAAGAGATGGTCTTTTAAGTATTCTTCAGTAAAGAGAGTGTTTCTATATAGAACCATGAACACAATGAATTGTTCTTTCCATGGTGAAAGGTTTCTTCAGATTCATGAGGAATAATGTGCTTAGATGTTTCTGTATAGCACCAAAAATGGTTTGTCTGTTATTACAAGCTTGACATCATAACTACAGCAGAAATCTGTTGGGGGTTATATAGAACATTTTAAAAAAGGTTCTGTATAGAATAATCTATAACACTTCCCTCATCTATCTGAAGAACCCTTTCATCATGCAAAGAATGCTTTGGGTTCTTTGAGTGTTCATTGCTCTATATATAAACATTTTCTTTACTAAAGAAACCTTGAAGAACCATATTTTAAGAGTATATAATAAATCATTCCAATTAAGGGTTAAAATTAACTACAAAAAATCTTGTAATCTCAATATTTACCTTCAAACATCCTTCTGTATAGCACCTGTGGGGAAGGTCCTGCAGAACAAGACAGTTCTCTGTTATCCAGATCTTTATACTTCCTGGATAAGCACAATCTGACCTTTAAAAGAGATTTTGAACACAGATTAATGTGTATTATTATTATTATTATTATTATTATTATTATTATTATTATTATTATTATTAAATAGTAGTAGTAGGAGTAGGAGTAGTAGTAGTAGTAGCAGCAGCAGCAGCAGTAGAAGTAGTAGTAATAATAGAGGTAAAAAAGCTGTAATAAAATATTCCTATTAAGTGTTCAAATCAACCAATTTAAATGAAAAAAACTATATATTATTCTCAAAATCTCCATACATACCTTCAAGCATCTTTCTGTATAGCAGCTAGCTGGCAGTCCTCCAGAGGAAATGTATATTTAAAAAGCTTATAGACTGAGGGCTGTTTAAACAAAATAAGAGTGGTCCAAGGATAGAGCCCTGAGGTACACCAGAGCTAATCTCATGTTTTTAATATAGAGAAATAGTAGCAGAATACTACCCATTAGCATATATGTGAAATAAATTTCAGGACAATCCAGTCAGTGGATTGAGGTCCTAAAGACAGATATTACTATGTTCTGATCAGTGTTCAATGTGTAATCAGGGACAACTGTAATGAGTTCTGCTTCTGTAAGATTTGTATGACAGCTAGATATCTACTATCTCTGTTTTACACATCCTGTGTGTGCCGAGTAAAGGTGTTGGGTCATGTCGTGGTTTCTTTGGAGTGAACCTCAGTACCGGCGGCCCCGGCGTGACCCATCTGAGGTAGTGACAGACACGCTGATGCTGGAGTTGAGCTGGCAGCTCAAGGAGACTCAACGTCTACAGCGAGAGAGGGACAGCCAATACCGGAGGTTACACACTGGCGTTGATTACAGCTGGCTCATGAGTGCCCCCCGCAGCCACTACGACATCAGCCAAGCAGAGAGACTAAGTCTGGAGGAGCTGTGTAGCAAAGTACAGCCTTCATACTGTGGGGCAGTTATACTAAGGTACCATACACGTACACAACACCACAAATTGAATGCACATATATGTCAGTTTTGGGCCCTTACAAAAAATATACCATTGTAGTACCATCATGGTAGGACCATAGTTTTTCAGACACTACCATGATGAGAACCATGGTACTGCTATGGTAATACTACAGCAACTTAAATTTTTTATCATAGTAATACTACAAATAGCCATTTACTATAATAAAAAGGTGTATTACTGTAATATTACCATTATAGTACCATGGTAGTTCAATCATGGTAGTGTCCAAAAGAACATGGTGATACCACGATGGTTTTACCATGGTAATACCATCATCAAACAATGACAGCACCACAGTATACTTTTGTACAAATTTGAAAGGAAGCATTTTACAAATCACAGCTGTTGTCTTTAAATTATGGTGACTTTGTCAATATTGTGGTTATAATGAACCAGAGTTAAAATTGTGCAGGGCAGCAGCTTGGAACTGACTGGTTAGCCTGGTTAGCAGTGCTTAAAAGGCTGTGTTTCAGTCACTATCTCATGAGCTAGAGGGGTATAAAGCCTACCAGTACTGAGCTGTGGAACTGTGTTCTCTGGAATGATGGTGCTCTATCCAGTACGTCTGGGATGAGTTAGAGATGAGATGGGGTGGTGATCATCCTCCATCCTGACCTCACTGACAATCTAATCCTCACAGCAATGCTTCAAAATCTAGTAGAAATCCTTTCCTGGAGACAGTTCAGCAAAAATTGTATAAACTATTTTAATAACCTTGATAAATAAGCCGATGTCCCAATATGCGTATCCATATAGTGTACCTGATAGGCAACAGCCAAACAAATACAGGTTCCTCATTCAGTGTTCACTCCAATTGTGTTGTTTTTTTCATGTTAATGGGACATGAGTCTACATATAGGTGCTAATGCTAGTCCATTACTTTAATTTTGGCAATACTTTATTACTTTGGCAGATGTTCTTATCCAGAGTGATGTATAAAAGTGCTTTGTTTCCATTAAGATAATTATCTCAGCTAGTACTGTTAGAACAAAACCATTACTAATACCTAGAAAGAGATAAAGACACACAAGTACAAACACTGTAAGTTAAAAAGCTGAAGCTAACTATGTTATGCTGTAGATGGCAAGAAAACACTTCACTTAAATCTGTTAATCTGTCTGTTTAACATTATATTCTTTGATACTTTTTGGGAAGCATTTTCTTTACAATTGCATTATTATTAGTTTTGGTATTCTATAAGTATATTTTTAATAACAGTAATTTTATGTTATTATTTTGAAAGTAGCCAAAATAACTAGCTCAATTTGTTGAAAATACAGCAAACTTGGCAATCCTTTCAAATGCACAATACATACTTTTTTTCTTTCTTTTTTTTGGCGGGGGTGGGGTGGGGTGGGGTGGGGTGGTGGTGTAAAAACAAATTAGTAATCTGTTAAAAATGTTAATAATCGGTTGTCAGATTGAACCTGAAAATTCCATACTGATGCATTTCACATCATTCCAAAGCCTTAAATGCCACTTATTACAATAAATGCAAATAAACATGGATACAGTAAAAACTGACAAGACTTTCTTATTTTATAAGAAGTATTCAAAAGCTGATATGTTCTGAACTAGTTTTAAAAACAATATGGTTTCAGATGTTCTGTGATGCATGTCAGCCATTGCATGGATTTGTTAACAAAATGAAGTACAGATTAACCAAAAAAACCCTGACTATTTAAAAATCACAGAAATCTGTATTGACTTGCTTCGTTTGCATATTCATTGTGACATTTCTGTAGTTTTTCTGCATATAAAGTTCAGAACAAAGAGTAAACATATGGGTAATTAGGACATAAGGAGCCAAATGGTTTCTGTTAATTACATGTAACATTTGACGCAATGAAAGAAAAGATGAGTGCAGGTTTTATAAGCACTGATATTTAATAAACAAAGTAGAAAATAACAAAGTAATAAAAATCATAGACGTCTAAATATACAAGAAAGGCTAACAGGCTAGAGAACTAACAATGCCACTCGGGCTAACAGGCTAGAGAACTAAACAATGTCACTCGGGCTAACAGGCTAGAGAACTAAACGATGCCACTTGGGCTAACAGGCTAGAGAACTAAACGATGCCACTCGGGCTAACAGGCTAGAGAACTAAACGATGCCACTCAGGCTAAAAAGCTAGAGAACTAAATGATGCCACTCGGGCTAACAGGCTAGAGAACTAAACGATGCCACTCGGGCTAACAGGCTAGAGAACTAAATGATGCCACTCAGGCTAAAAAGCTAGAGAACTAAATGATGCCACTCGGGCTAACAGGCTAGAGAACTAAACGATGCCACTCAGGCTAAAAGGCTAGAGAACTAAACGATGCCACTCGGGCTAACAGGCTAGAGAACTAAACGATGCCACTCAGGCTAAAAGGCTAGAGAACTAAATGATGCCACTCGGGCTAACAGGCACCGAGTGAGATCTAAACGATGCCACTCGGGCTAACAGGCTAGAGGTCATTTTATATGACCTTTCTTTCTGTTATTGCAGGACTGTGCTAGAGCTTGTCCTTTATATGGAGTTAAATATTGAGCGTGGTCATACTGTGGAAAACAAATGCTCTTTTATAGGAAAGGGTGGATATTTATTCTGTTCCACATTGGCAAGATGACGGATTGCAAAGATGCTTTGAGAACAGCAGGGCAGACAGTGGAAAGCTGGCCAGCATCTGCCCTGCTTATCATATTACACATCCATTTAGGCTCCAGAGTAGATTTTACCTTCGGTAAGCCATCATCCACTAGCAGAGCCTTGAACAGGCTCAGATTTACTTGCAACCTAAGATTCAAAGACTCCATATACAGTACAGTGTCTTGAGAAGGTATTCACCTGAAAGTAAAATTGATTATTTGAAGGTTTGCATCATTTCCTTTACAGAACATGTCTACGACTTTGAACATATGATTTTCTTTTTATTGTGAAGACAACAACAAATTGGACAAAATAGCAGAAAACTTCAGTGTTCATAATTATTCACCCCCCTAAAGTCAGTAATTCGTAGTCACATTTTGAGGCAATTACAGCTGCAAGTTGCTTTGGTTTAAGTCTCTAATAGCTTGCCACATCTTGTCACTGGGATTTTTGCCCATTCCTCGAGTTAGATGGTTTCTGCAGGTAAACAGCAATCTTCAAGTCTGACCACAGATTCTCAATTAGATTAAGATCTGGGATTTGACAAGGCTATTCCAATACATCTGCACATTTCCTCTTAAACCACTCAAGTGTTGCTTTAGCCATATGCTTTGGGTCATTGTCTTGTTGGAAGGTAAACCTCTGTCCCAGTCTCAAATCACTGACAGACCGAAACAGGTTTTGCTCAAAAATATCTGTGTATTTAGCACCATCCATCTTCCCCTCAACTCAGACCAGTTTCACAGTCCCTGCTGCTGAAAAACATTGTCACAGCATGATGCTGCCATCACCATGATTCACTGTGGGGATGGTGTTCTTGGAGTGATGAGATGTGTTGGTTTAACACATCTTTTGGCAAACTCAAAACAAGTCTTCTTATTTTTATCTGTAAATAAAGGCTTTTTTCTGGACACTTTTTCATTAAGCCCAGGATGGATTGTGGAAGATTGTATGGCTTATTGTGGTCATGTGGACAGATACTCAGTCTCTGTTTGGGAACTCTGCAGCTCCTTTAGGGTTACCTTTGGTCTCTATGGTATCTCTCTGTTTAATGCCCTTCTTGCTATATGAGAGTTTTGTTGGGTGGCCCTCTCTTGGCAGGTTTGTTGTGGTACCATGTTTTTTCCATTTGATGATAATGGATATGATAGTGCTCTGGGGTATCATCAGAGATTTGGAAAAAAAAATTATAACCCAACCCTGACGAGGTTGAATATTTTTGCAAGGTACTGCAATAGACATTTCACTGGATCTGATTTCACAAAAAGCTTGGAAAGTTTTCTTAAAACAGAACTTAAGTAATAAAAAGTGTTTATTAGTTATATTGTCACAGGTTAGAGTCGTCAGTGTGGTTTTAACACTAGGCAAAGGTAGTCAGTCGTGTAGGGTCCACATTAGCAGGGCGGGTGCTCTGCATATACGGATCACGCGCTGTGATTTTACAGGGGCAGGGGCACCACATGTCCATTTCGTCCGCACCCCCAACCCCCCACCCCACCTCGGAACAAAAACAGTAAGACATAAGTCTGTTCATTCAAAATATTTGCTGTTGGGGGTTGCGAGTGGTTCCTCCCCCACAAGCTGGGATGGCCCACACAAGCAGTGACTGACACTCCATCAGATATGCTTCTGACTCTTGTTGTTATGATGGCATTAGTGCCAACAGCTGTAACCAGAGGAGTCTAATTGTCTGTCTCATATACTACTGTCAGAACTTAGAGACAGTGTTACCAAATATGTTTTATACATATTATAGGTCACCTTCACGCAGAAAACAAGTTTCCTTGAATATCGTGAAGGGGTTCACAAGATTGTTGCAACAGTGGAACCCAAAACAGTTCTAACAAGATTAAAAAAAATGTTCTTTGAAGTACTTTTAAGAACCCTTTCTTGATATATGAAAAGGTTATTGGGGGAACCCAGTCTGTTTTCAATAAATTATGGATTCTTTTAAGATTTTTTAGAGTGTATTACATGGTATTGAGTACTTTAAACTAATAACACACTTCTAAAAACAATTGAAATAAAACTGAACATGCAATAAAATGCACCTTTACTGTACAGACTCGAGTCCTAAAAATAAAAAAATCTGACCGGGGGAGATGTTTATAAGTCTTTATAGCCAAATCAGAAACAATTCAGTACAAACTTTAAGCAAAAGATGAAATATGAAAATATGACAGTATTATATTTAAAACATCCCAACTCTGTACATAAGAAACTATTATTTGGCTTTTACAGATTTGGTGCAAACCAGTAACATCATCACTTTGAATAAACAAATGGGTAATACATAATCAAAGGGCTTTGACAAGCTCACAACCTCTGACACCTCAGCACTGAAGTTTTCACAAAGACCTTTTTCCAAAAAGATAAACCCAGGACGGTGGCCTATTTTAAGGCTGGTTATGATCTCCTTGGCCACTGGAGAATGGAATAAGTGGCTTTAGCTGGTCTCAGAGCACCGTGTAGCCATTATCCTCCGGTCTTGATGAGATAAGAACTGGAGTTCTGCTCACAAACATACAGGATGTTTAGCAGACAAAACATTCAGACTGAAACATCTGAAACAGTAATGGTTACATATTGACAGAACGTTCTTTGGATACTGGATCATTTACAGTACCATCTGAGCTGTTCTAACAGTTTTTATGTCAATATGTGCAGTTTTAAGTTATATGTTAAATATACTGATACACTCATTGGCCACTTCATTAGGTACACACACCTTGTATCTACACTCATTGTCTATTTTAGCTCCACTGAGCATTCAGGTGCACTTTGTAGTTCTGCAGACTGTAGTCTGTCTGTTTCTCTAACTTAGTTAACCTCCTCTCACCTGTTCTTCAATGATCAGGTCCCCACAGAGCAGGTGGTGGATTGTTCTAATCAATGTAGTGACATTGACATGGTGGTGGTGTGTAACTGTGTGTTAGAGTGGATCAGACACAGCAGAGCTGCTGATGTTTTTAAACACCTCAGTGTCACCACTGGAGTGAAAATAGTGCACCGAGCAAAACTATCCAGACAACAGACTCCTGTGACCACCAGTGACGGACTAGAGGACCAACACAAACTGTGCTGAGCTGCTGCCTCTTACTTCACATCTACAAAGTGTACCAACAAGGTAGGTGTGTCTAATAGAGTGAACAGTGAGCTCACATAATGTTTAAAATCTCCAGCAGCTCTGCTGTCTGATCCACTTGTTCCAGTGCACCACACACTAACACATCACCACCACATCAGTGTTATTGCAGTGCTGAGAATGATCCAATAATATATAACCTAAATAATCAGCTCTGTGGGGGTCCTGATCATTGAAAGGAGAATAATAAAGTATACAGAGAAACAGATGAACTACAGTCTGTAATTGTAGAACTACAAAATGCACCTGTATGGTCAGTGGAGATGATAAATGTATTTCTCCCAAATTTCAAGTAAACAATCTCTTTCAAGTGAACAATTGGTCCAAATAACATAATAGAAGTAGTTTTCAGACCATTATTCAACCATCTCGGCTGCGTCTGGTAGATTATATACCATCCGTCCTCCACTTGATCACATTTCAGAGGTTTTCAATGGGCTTCAGGTCTGGAGACTGATGTTGGACTATCTGGAGTAGTCTCATGACTCTTTTATTCTTGGATTATAGTAGACCTCTGACCCTGAAATCTCCATTTTCCTCCTGCAGGTTTCGGCAGGTTCTGATGGAGAATGAGCCGGAGGTCCAGGAGGTTTCTGGTCTGTTCCGTTCAGTGCTGCTGGAGGCTCTGGACCGGATGCAGGCAGAGCAGGAGGCTCAGCGTCTGTCCCGTCAGTGGAACAACAAGCGCTCTATTAGCCTGACTCTGCTCAGCTTTAAGTCAAGAGTGCGCATTAACCCGTTTGGCAGCACCACAGGCCTGACTGCCAGCAGCTACACCTCAGAGGAGGGAGTTGGAGAGCTGCAGACTGTCTCAGAGGACGTGGAGAAGGGTCTCCAGTACTCTGACAGAGCACAGCGTGTCTGGAGCATGCCTGACTTCAGACACAAAGGCATCAACGGGAATGTGTGACATCCTCAGACTGGGAGACTCAGAAATACAGCTGCACTAAAGCAGAGCTGAGTTTCTAAAGAATCTTACTTTAATAACATCACATTTACAGTTTAAAGGCATAGTTCAGCCTAACATCAAGTTAACCCAAATGTAGCCAATCAGTCATGTCTGAAGTTTGGTTCTGTAGGTTTGTATAGGAGTTACAAGATTAAGTTTGAGGCACTTTTAACCCACTTTTATACACAACAGTAGTGCTGCCCTGATGTCACATCTTCACTTTATCATGGTCAAAAGAACTCAATATTGATAGTCATGATGTGACACAGTGGCCAAAACCACATAAGCAAGTCTACTAGTGCTGCTCAGACATTAGAATATTGTGAAAAAGGTAATTGTTGTTCATAAATGAGATTAAGACTGCAAACAGTCAAATTTTATATTCATTACACATACATTTACATTTTAAGTCTTTGTTTTAATGATTATCAGTTTGGCTTAAGGTAGGTATATACTCCCAAAAAGTCAATTGGCTTCCTTGCAATCTTTCAAGCATGATATCTCTGGTATTTTTTAAGATTTCTCTTTGGTTTTTTACGACTCTAGTAGGGTACTTCTTTATATATTTCATAGTCATGAGGTTTTTAGTTTCTCTTTAGAATTTTTTATGGTCTCTATAGTACGAACTTTCTAACGTTCCTTC
>BRDA01001954.1:13833-29522 GCA_036984385.1 Crenuchus spilurus
TTAGGTGCGAAAAAATGACAAAAATGAAAACTTGTCTTTATCTTCAATATGTTTCATCTGTATTTAATTTCCTTCCATCAGAACATGAGTTTATTGGTTTTAAATAAAAGTCCAAAAAATAAAGTCAAAATCTTTAGTGGTTTTTGAGATATACCGTTTAGAAAATACATAACTTTCTGCCTCTCGGTGGCCATATTGGATGCTAATTTGCATAATTTATGCAAATTATGTAACCTAGGAATTATTTGCCATTTACTGATTCATATGGTTCAAAAAAACATTATGAATCATTTAATGTTAGACATTTTAGTTTGGGAGTATATACCTACCTTAAAAGCTCATGAAAAACAGAAATCCAGAATCTCTAATTATTAGAGTACTTCATTTTGAATTTGAGTAACAAACAGTATCAACATTTACAATCCTTAAACAGGTCACGTACTGCAGTAGATACATTAACTCTGACATCCTGTAGTGGGCATAAGTAAATGTTTTCACTCACTCATCAAATTTCAGTATGATTTTAGTAACCTTGATACAAAGTTGCTATTCACTCATTTATATTGACTTTGTATTTATTATTTAATACAAAGACTGAATAATTATGCATGGCATGTTATAAAAAAGAAGGGAATATAAAATCTGATTATTTACATTTACATTCATTAATTTGTAATTTAGACCTTTTTTGTACTTTAATAATGCAATGTTTCCCGGGGGATATAAACTACATAATCAAAATTTATATCAGTATAAACATATTCCAATTTTTTGGGGATATGTGTGAAGTCCATCTGAGGTAAAAAGTAACAAGATTTTTTTTTTTTTTTACTTTTCCACTTTTTAAGGGTTAAAAAAGAACTTGAAATATGTCACTTTACATCTAATGAAAATATATATTTTGATTTAAATTCTGAACACAAATGAACTTTTTCATTATATTCTCATTTTTGCAGATGCACTACATGTCCAACGCAAAAATAAGAGACAAACTTTGGCTGGCTGACTGCATTTTGGGAAAACTGTGTAAGTTTATCATCACTTTAACTGCAGTTGTAAACATTGGACAGTGAAATAACCAGCATACTCATTAACAGCCATGTTTCTGAATATAAATATAGCATGTAACAGTCAATCTTTAGGCTTTTCAAAGTCACACCATATCTGTGGTTCAAGTACAGGAACTGTAATCCACCAACAGAGACCTTAGAACTTTTATACTGTGCAATATCCTAAACTCCAGGGATTTTTCCACTTCTAAACTGTATATGTATAAAAATGCATACAGGTACAGGTGTGTTGCTTTTTATGAGGAGTGTTTGCATATTGACATTTCTGAATGTAAAGCTACTGTGTGAATTTATATTAAATAATATAATCAATACCTGGTGAGTGCATTACTTGAAACTCTGTTTACATGAAATGTTACATTTATTAGATCTGTGAATTATTAGTTATTCTAAATAATTTTTTTAAGAGTATAAATCTAGTGTGTGTGTTTTAATAAAGCCCACCAGTATTGAGCTGTTGAACTGTGTACACTGGGATGAGTTGGGAATGAGGTGGGCTGATGATCATCCAACATCCCGACCTGACACTCGTTTCTGAATACAATCAAATCCTCATAGCAATGCTCCAAAATCTAGTAGTAAGTCTTCCCTGAAGTAGAGACAATTACTCCAAGGAAAGCAGGATAAACTGTTTTTAATACCTTTGATTTCAGAAGACACAATAAATGAGCAGGTGTCCCTACACTTTTATCCATGTAGTGTCCCTTAATCATAAAAAGATCACTACAGTACCCCTTTGGGGTTGACCACAGCCAGCATGAACAAATTACAAAACCTTTCATGTCTGCAACTACATATCTGTCATGCCTGCTAAAGAGAGAGATCTGAATCACTGAACAAATAAAAGTAGGGGTTTACTGAAGGAGAGTCAGTTATATTTTCACTTTTATCACAACATGAAAACATGACAGTGGTCACACTAAAGTCATTCAGTATGTTAATGACCTTATTTATACGACACCTTGATAAATATGATGTCTACAAGTTCTCTTACAAAGACAAACAATCCATATACTTAGTTCTGAGCTATTCTTTTCATGTTTATCCAAAACATCATGAACATTCACTGCACAATTAGAGCCGTGTGAAAATGTCCTCTAGCTAAGATAACTTTCAAGGTTAAATAATGTAAATTTTGGAATTATAAAATTTTACCATGCTGCAATTTTTGGAGAAATATATAAATTAAATGAACAGATAGAAAATCAAGTCAATGTGCTATTTTCTTCATGTCTTGTTCTTAAAACAGCTCTGATTTCAGCACATTTGGACATTCCTACTGTAAAAGTGGTCTAAATGCAGGACAGTTGTGAGGGAAGGAGACATAACCACTTGGAAACAGTAAAATAAAACTGTTAATGTCCATAAATTCAGCCTGGAGACACTTCACCCTTCAGGGTCAGTAATGGAAAACATAGTAATTTAGATGCTGAATATAAACAAAATAAAACATTTCTCTCTGACAGCTGTATGAAGCCACACAGTGCTGTCCGTTACAGAAGCTGGCCGTTCCCTGAGAGTGACGTGGCCGGGGTAGAGACTGAAGGGGAAGAGTCTGCATCAAAACGTAGAGTTCAGAAACTCCAGGAGCTCAGCACGGTTTTTATCTCTCTGAAAACAAGCACAGAGAAAGAAAATCAGCTTCATATAATACATGCAAAAGCTCCCACAGCTGCTCACTTTACTCAATTTACAGCACAGCTTCATATTGCAGAAGGGTAAGACGTATGATTTTTAAAATCTAATTACAAGAAAACTGTTGGAGGTGCACCCTTGAGCTGATTGTTTCTGTTGGAATGGAGTCTAACTGTAACTTTTTTGGAGGGTGTTACAGGCATCAATTTCTAAATCTGTACTATATCAAATTTAATTAAGTTAGTCAATTAAGTTTGTCATTGAAAACACTGTAAATCTTTTGTTTTTCCTTTTGTCTTTTAAATAAAACTTAAAATTAACAAAATACAAATTTTATTGCATTTTTATAAATTCTGTAAATGAGGTTTGTAGATTACAACACTGCCATCTAGCAGTTCGGGGTTTAAACACAACAGAAGATCATTTTTTGTTTATCATATATTAATTCAAAACCTATACAGTGTTTTGGAGAACCAATATCACAGAACATAATATTGGAACAGTAAAAATTTATCAATATTTTTTTACACTCCTAAATATAACAACTGTTGTTAAATATACACAACATAATAAAACATGTACTTTAATATCAAAGCATATACCAGACCCTTCTTGTACTTGGATTATTTACAATAAGTTTTTTTTTATTTAAATAAAGTACAGATGAGAAGCATTTCTGAATACAGTCTATGTAATAAGTCAATATAGACAGCAGCACAATACAGAACACATACTTGGGAAAAATGTGTGCATATAAAAAAATTATATATTGATATAAACATATGATACTGAATATTATAACAGATTTTAATGCTTAGTAAACAATAACACCTTAGTAAACACCTCCAAACCCACCTGCTTGTCCTTTTTTGATTTCTTCACCTTCATTTTGATCTTCTTCCCTGAGATCATGCTATATGTGCCACTTCGCTTCTTCTCCTTCAGATACTGCAAGACATCCACAGAGTGCAGCATGAATTTGAACTACAGTCAGTACGTCAGTATGGCATCAGCTCTAACTGAAATGTATAGGTCATATGCAGAAAAGCCAATTAATTACCTTTGAAATCTGAACTGGACCAGAGGCATCATCCTCTCCTTTGTGCTTCTTGTCTTTTTTTCGCTTGCGTGCCTTCTCTTTTTTCCGTTTCTGCAGTTCAAACAAAGCTTGTAATTAAGCGGATTTATCACGTGTTAGATCAAGAGTAATAATACAAAGACCACCAGATTTCTTTATTTTACATGTGCCATTCAAGGCCTTAAATGTCATTGAACAAAGGCATTTAAAACACACTAACAATATATGAAAGATAAAACTCATTAAGATTTAGATGTCCATACAACAATACTGTATTGTAATGATAATGCAGTGTGCATTTCTGAGCATATTGTACTTTATGATATGCTCATAAAATGTATTTAACCCTTGGGAGTGTTGGGTCTATTTTGTCCTTTAGATTTAATCTTTATGTAGCACATTCATGTTTATCAAGTCTGGTTTCTTTTTTTAACATCACCTATATCAGATGAAGCTATCTACAACTACTTAGAACAAAAAGCAAGAGTCCTTTGTCTAATTGGTGGCAGAGTTGGCAAAACCTGCAGCACTATATGTCTTCCTAATGGGCATCTCACCCCTTCCACCTTACTACTTTTACAGACATCTAAATATTTTTTAATCAATTTTAAATGATCACATGCTTTCATCATATCATTACAGACCACTGCAAACTGTGGAGGCAGAGTATATGCGGGCAGAATGTGTCTTACTGCACTTTCAGAATGACAACACTGCACTGTGAATGAAAGACTTTCTGAATAACTGACTGAATTATTTGTGAAGTTCTGACATAAGAAGACAGAAGACTACATAAAAACAGAACAAATGTAATTTGCAATAATGGAAAGCTACCTTTTTGCCCGGTCTCTCCTTTTTCCTTTTCTTTGAAGCTTTTCTCTTTTTTTGGTACGAATCTAGTAAAGAAAAAAATTGTGGTACTCATAAGTACATATTGCCTTATAATCAGCTAAAATCAATCAAACTTGAACAATTCCCAGTATTAATGAGTCTAGTAAAAAGGGGAAGCAGACATAATAAACATATAATAAAGTGCACTAATACCGATGTTGGAAAAACACTTAATTTTGTCTGATCCACTGCACTTCATTATGTGTACACAACAGTTAAAAATAAACAGCATCTGAAACCTTACCGTTGCTACTGGAGCTACTCCTACTGCTGGTTGAGTCACTGCTAGAAGAAGACTGTGAGGATGATGATGAGGAGGATGAGGATGATGAGGAAGAACTTACAGATGATGATCTGCTCCTGCTACGCCTTCGCTTCCTCTCATCCTTTCCTATAAGTACAACACAGAGTTTAAATCAAATCTGGAGATACATTTTCATCTAAAAGAGGCTTTTCAGTCGAAACTGGAGAGACTTTCCTTCATGATTAGAGAAACTATAGACACTAACCTCTGCTCCTTGATCGCCTTCTTTCTTTTGTGCATGTACTTGACTCACTTCTCTCCGTGGAATCAACTTTTGCAGACTAATAAACACAAAAACAAACCATAAAGATCTGCAACATCTTTATTAAACAATAGGGAAGGGTCGGTCAAAATCAAAAGTCAATATCCTGATACCAATGCACTTTTCAAGAAAAGGAGACTTTTGAAACTAATAATAAGTTGTATTTTCATCCAAATTGATAGCTAAGAAAACATTGGCTTCTCACAGTGCATCTTTCAAGTAGTTTGGATTGCTTCAAAAATACATTAAAGTAAACTGTACATTTTGTGCATCACAAATTTAATTAAATGTCATGTAACTCTGCATGCAACTCAAACAACTAAACTCAAATTGTTATTCCTATACACTGATCAGCCATAACATTAACACTACCTCGTACAGTCAATGTGCATTTCATCATCACCACTGGCCATATACAGTACCGGTCAAAAGTTTTAGAACGATTCTGGTATGTGCTTAGTTTTTCAGGGGTTCGTCCTACAGTAAGATAAGGACCCAAAACATAAGTGCAAGCTCTGCCAGAACTACCTCAGGAAAAAACAACAAAGATGTTCAGTTTGAAAACAAGGAGAGGAAGCACAATCTCCAGATTTAAACCCCATCCAGCTGATTTGGATGCAAAGCAAACCTACAAGTGCCAACATTTATGTGAACTTCTGCAGCAGATTAGTGAATAACTGTCTGAAGAATATTTGATGTCTCGAAAGAATGTCACGAGTGTATTCAGCTGTTATATCTGACAAAGCTGCTACTGTGATGAGTCCAAAGTTTAGATACATTTTGGCCTATAAATAGATAGGAATGTTAAATAAGACATTCCATGATGTCTTATTTAACTCCTATGCTTTCATTTCAGAGTGGAATGAAAGATTAAACTCAATCATTTTCAAGACAAATCATGAAAAAAATGCACTTGGAGTTCTTACAAACTGTAGTACAGGGGTGTCAAACTCCAGTTCTGGAGAGCCAGATTCCTGCACAGCACACCAGGTTTAAATGTAGTGTCGGAGCAGAGAAATCACTAAACTGCACTGGACAACGTCCCTCCAGGACTGGAGTTTGACACCGCTGCTGTAGTCCATCCGTTTCTCTGTATACTGCTTCCTTTCACCCTGTCCTTCAATAGTCAGGACCCCCACAGAGCAGGTTATATTTGGGTGGTGAGGCTTACTCAGCACTGCAGTGATAGTGATGTGGTGGTGGTGTGTACGTGTGTTGTGCTGGTACAAGTGGATAAGACAGCAGAGTTTTTGATGTTTTTAAACATCTCAGTGTCACTGCTGGAGTGAAAATAGTGCACCAACCAGCCAGCAGTGTCCTGTTAGCATCAGTGAAGGACTAGAGGATCAACACAAACAGATGAGCTGCTGTCTCTGACTTTACATCTGCAAGGTGGAACAATAAGGCAGGTATGGACAGTTAGCTAACAGTGTTTAAAATGGTCAGGTCCCCCACAAAGTAGGTGGATCATTCTCAGCACTGCAGTGACACCGATGTATTGGTGGTGTGGTGGTGTGTGTATGAGTGGATCAGACACAGCAGAGCTGCTGGAGATTGTAAACACTATGTTAGCTCACTGTCCTCTATTAGACACACCTACCTTGTTGGTTCACCTTATAGATATAAAGTCAGAGCAGCTCAGCAAAGTTAGTGTTGGTCCTCTAGTCCTTCACTGGTGCTAACAAGACTTAACTGGATAGTTTTGAATGGTGCTCTTTCCAGTAGTGACATTTAAAAACATTAAAACAAAAAAGAATTGAAATGTCAGTATATGTGTAATGAAAGTAGCTGATTAACAAAATAAAAATAAATTGTAGTTATGCGACTTTAACTAGTTCACTGGGAAATAAACCAGCCCAAAAAACAGCCTGGTTCTGTCAGAGTGAAGCTGTGTAATAGTGAAGTTAGCTCTGCGCTAAGACTAGTTAGCGTTTTACAGCAATTCTCAGTTCCACCTTAAATACTGCAGCAGTTACGTTCACGCGCCCCCAGCGCTCTGCAGTAACTGCTGGAGCATTTAAGGTAGAACGTTCAGCCAACATCAACATGCTAACGCTTAACAACATTTACTTACCATACTGCGGAGGCGTTGTGGCTTAAACACTGTAAGCTGTACCAGCTGTAAACTCCTTTATAAAGAGGCCGCGTCCTCCATTATTGCTGTATTTTGTGCAAAAACGCTGAATGACTTTATATAAACAAGCGCAGCCTAATGAAGTTTCATGAACAGACACACAAAACAGAATCCTCCTCTACGATGAGTGCATTCTCCTCCCGCCAACTCCACAGCGCCGCCTGCCGCCGGAGACTAGACGTTTTGTAAAGAAGGACTTCAGAAATTTACAAATTTACAGTGATTTTGAGTTTGCATTTCTGTAAGCTAACAAAATTAAAATAATTAAAGTCAATTTGACATTTCATTCTCTCTAAACGATGTAATTAGTGTTAGTTATTATGCTTCCATATTTGTTTTATATAATACTGGCGCTGCGAAACAGAGACTGCTGGTAGAAATTGGAACTGCATGTGCTGAGCTTATTTGCAATACAAATAATTTTAACTATATGATACAAATACAAACAAGTTAATAATAATAATAATACAAGTTTTTAAAGACTGTTCTCTAAAACTGCTGTAGTCTGCATTATATTATATACTACAACATAGATGGTCTGACGCAGAAAAGAACATGTATAAAAACCATATTTATTAATGACAGTACATGTTTTATTACATTTTTATCATTTCTTATAATGCGTATGGTTCTGCTAAGCAGCATAGATTTCCCTACTTAAGCTGGTGGCCAGAGCATGTGATATAAAACACAAAAACATACACATACATACATTCAAATACAAAATGTTTCATATTAAGTCAGTCGTGTCTCTCTTGCTTACTGTTCTGTGTTCTCAGATTTTATGTTTAGTTATTCTCTCAAACAGATCAGCAGCAAGAGAAGGGAGCTGACCATGTCCACATGTGTTATAGCAAAAAAAAACTCACAATTATTCTCCTTATTCTGAGTGAAGAGGATCAGTGGAGACATGTTTGGTGTCTGAAGTTTATGTTACACTGGAGCTTCAGGATTTTAACCATGAAATGACTTTGTATCAGATCAGAAAGAAGATGAGCAGTATCACCATCACTATTACACACAACAGAGAGAATATCCTCTGAATATGAGCTGTGGCTACTGATTTAGCTCACTGGTGTTGTCTTGTACAAACCATAATTTTACATCTAATAACCAGTTTTTGTTTTGTACAAATGACTTGTGTTACCAGAATGTACACGATTATGTTGGAATGTGTTTACAGCTCAACATTTTGGGTGTATTTGCTTTTTAAAGTAATTAAGTGTATGTCCACAGTGCTAACTGGTGTGTATGTGTTTCCATCATGTGTTAACTACATTAACTTCATTGCTCCAGTGCAGAACTAACAGAAACCAAACAGAGACCTGAAGTAGTCATTCTGTAATCATATCCATATTAGGAGGTCTAAGCTGTTTTTCACTATGGGAAATAATTTACTGATGTTTGAGTCCAGTCCAAAAACATGGAGATCAAGTGAACTGGCTACTCTAAATGATCCTGGTGTGTATCTATGATTGTATTTGCCCAGATATGGTTTGGTACTCTGTCTTGGGTGGTCCCCCTTATGCAGCCCTCCAGTTGGACAGTCACTTCTGGTTGAGATGCTGTGCGTGATTAGTTGCCTGTGCTAATTTGCACCCTCATAAAGTCAGGAACATTAGTGATAGTGATAGGGAGAGGCAACAAATGCGTAGGTTGATTGGCTACCAAACACACTGGGGAGAAAATCAGGTAAAAAAAAAAGTGCTATATTAACATAATGTTTATTTCATTTCATCATGATGTTTGAGTCCCAAAAACACAGTTTCTGTCCTGTTGCATAGCGCCCTCTTGTGGCAGAATTCTGAGTTGTAAGATTAATCTACATAAAGTCCCTTCAGTGCTGTGCAGCATGAAAGAAAACTTATTGGACTAAGAATCTAAAAGCTGTACATGTTCAGTGTTCAGTAGTAAACATGTGTTACTATATAACCAATTGTAAAACAGATTTTTTAAATAATTTGAATGGCTCCTTTACAACAAAATGTGTATTTATTTCATGTAATTTTCATGTAATTGCTTTATAAATTCAGTACACATTTGTCATGCAAATCCTTATAAAATACAGTACTACAAATACACTACTATTAAACTCGATGATTCAATTCAGTTGAATGAACCGCAGTGTTACCATGCAGCACATTTCATATTGTAACTCATAATTCAAAGATATTAAAATGCTAAATATTAGGTATGATGTTTATTTTTCCCATAGTGATAAACAGCTTCGACCCAGAGCCTAAAAATCTTGCCTCCATGAACTGACACCTTCAAGGTTAAGGTCGAAGAAGGTGGGTTTCCTTCCACACAATCTCTTTATCTATACATCAAGAGCTTAAGAACATGAAGAATAAAGATTAAAACATGCAGCTGGACTAGAATCTCACTCCTCCATATGTGAGCCAGACTGCAGTGTGGAATAATAGGGCACAAATATCAACATGGAAGTTAAACTGTGATAGCTATTCAGGATATAGTTTACTGTAATACACTACAGCTTAAAATAATGTGGTCAGTTACAATTAGAAGTAATCTGCATATGCGCTCTAACAGTGATGAATCTCATTTCATGGGTTTTTATTACTAGATCATGTTGAATTGACAGTAAAATGCAAATACGTAGTAGAAACAAAGCACCACTGAGGAAAATGTGAACATTCACTACAATCCCCCGGCTCAGAACTTCAGCAAGAAATAATGACCATCTGTCATAGCCTAGTTATCCACCAAGGAAGTGCATTATACTGATCTGATAAGGACATCTACCTGTGTCAGAATGGACACACAGTGCATTTAATGTCCATTCACTTTTGAATATAAAATAGATTTTTTTTGTTTCTAGAGCTCATTCAGATCTTCATTTCATCCACATCTGTAATAACGTAATAATGCAGTAATACTTAAATGCTGTCTTTGGGGAGGGTATTCATATTGTTTGGGAACACTTGACTATAAACGTCACTAAGGCCTATTAAAGAGCTCCACTCTTAAAAGAAATGGTTCTTGAAGGATTCTTTAGTAGAGAACATGGTTCTACATAGAATCATAAACACTCAAAGAACCCAATGGGTTCTTTTCATGCTGAAAGAATTCTTCAGATCAATGAGCAATGTGCTGTAGATGGTTCTATATAGACGCCTTTTGAAAATGGTTTTATATAGCGCCAAGAAAGGTTCTGCTATCATTACAATGTCAAATTTGCAATAATAGAGGAACCTTTTTGATACTATATAGAATCATTTTCATAAGGATTCTGTGTATATCCATCTACACTCTTAAAAGAGATGGTGCTTCAAAGGTTCTTTAGTAGAGAATGTGGTTCTCTCCATGGTGAAAGATTTATTCAGCTCGATGAGGAATGTGACATAGATGTTTACATACAGAACCTGTTTGAAATTTGTTCTATATAGCCTTAAAAAGCGTTCTGCTCTAATTATGATGTCAAGTTTGTAATAATAGAGGAACTCTTTTTGTGCTATACACAACCATTTTAAAACAGGTTCTGTATAAAACCATCTACAGCATATCAGTTCTCATCAGTTTGAAGAACCCATGGAAGGAACCCTTTGTGTTCCTTGAGTGTTCATGGTTCTATATAGAACTATTTTTTTTTTACTAAATAACCCTTGAAGAACCATCACTTTAGCTTCATTAATCTTTAGACATTCAGTGCTAGCATGAGGCTTCACATGGATCACCAGTGAAACAATTAAACATTAAACAATAAAGCTTAAAGAGTTAGCTTGGTTTAGCTTGTTAGCAATGTACAGGCTACTCTACCAAGCCATCACACCCATATGGACAACACAGCTGGGTTCAAGCAAGTTGTGTCCATGGGTTGGTCCCACATACTGTATGAATGTCCTCTAGGGTGAATGATGGCACCAGGATGGGTTAAACATATGTGCATCTGAGGACGCATAACTGCTCTACATTAAGAACCCCCACTATTTATAGAGCTACTGATTATCCAGTATAGACAACCCACCTGTGTCCCTGTTATAGCCCATGTGCCAAGAAATCATGAATCCATGCCCAACTTGAACCCAACTAGCCCTTGTTGAACCCATGTAATCCACACACAAGTGACTTGGTCAGCTGCAGCATTGGGACCACCAACAGGATTATGACCCATAGCCAGAACATTTCAATATAAAACAATTGGGCCTGCATTCGCCCATAGAAGGTCAATTTTATAAATCAGTTTTCCAAACTATAGGTGTTCCCAAGTAATATGCTCACCCAGGGAGGCTGATTTTATTTTAGAATGGCTCCTCTCAAAGCTTATTGATTAGCTGCTTTACAGTGCATGTGTTTGTTTTTGGACCTTTTGTTCACTCTCTTATGCTTATTGTCTATCTGGTAGTTAAAAGATAATATATTTGTCTTTTAGGTTGTAGTCTAAGAGCCCCTAATCACCTTAATCTGCCACTGCTAGTTAGCTAGTTAGCCTTGGCTAGCTGTGTTAGTTGGATTTTGCCAGCACTTAGCAGGTTGGGTTTAGCTAAGTGGCTTTATCTCTGACTTTTTTGGTCCCAGCTGAAAATGTAATTCATCCAGAAAATATAGCAGATGGACAATAAATTTGAGAAAATAAACTCTTTTACTCTATTGAATGGTGTTGTTAGCTGTTGTTGGAGCCACTAGATTTTTGAGTACCCTGAGTTGGTTATGGATTTTGGTTCTGATGAAGTGTCTACAACGTAAAGAGCTTTAGGCGTCTGCTTTATTTTTTGAATGATCAGCATGAGCCAGACTCTCCCCGGCCTCCTCCTCCTCCTCAGGAACCTGTAGAACAAACAGAACTGAAGATGAGCGTTCACTGTTCACACGGATTTATATATGCTTTGTAAAATGCTTTGGACCAGTCAGAGATGGTTATTTTCCCCCAAATATGATGTAATGTGAGTGTCAAAGCAGTGCTGCAGCAAAAACTGTTCCAGAGGAATAAAAATTATAAACAAAAATTATGCAAGCGCTGGGAAATGTATCTCTAAAAAGACAAAAGTAATTATAAGAGAAAATGGTAAAGACACCACCAGTGTCCCCAGTGTAAACTATGTATAAGATGGTCCAACATCAAGTCACTGTTACTGTATTAATCATTGAGGATACATAAAATTGATTCTGGATTCTATTATGGACAACAAAATTGAAGGCACTTAGGCCAATAGACAACTTTCTCTGTGGTGCGTCGATTGCTCTGTACCACTTCTCAGAGTGGTTGTTCCCCTGTGGTATCTGTGGCTTGTGGTGAACCCCTGTTATGCAGTTGGGAGGCTCAATGTGCAAGAAGTCCACTTTCAGTACACCTTCACTACAGTGGCTCTAGAACATCTCCCAAAATTAGCAACTTCTGAGATGGTGCCTCCATGCTTTGCCCATGATGATGGTTTCACACTCTGTTACAAGTGACTGGTGTGCTCATTTATTTATACATGCAGTAAACCCTGACATCCGGGGCTGAGTTCATTCCAAACCAAGGGTAGTCATAATATTGTGATATGACTGTGTGTATACGTATTACTAAAGTAATTGTTTTATTATTCATCATGGTTCAAAAATAGCATTATAAATAAATAAAAAAAGTTGATCAAACTTGAAATAATATGAGACTTTACATAATTTGCTGCTATTATAAATTACTATATTATACCCAAAAATGATTTTAATTAAATTAAAACAACTAGATTTTGATGGGAAGCCGCTCTGTTGCATGAAGACAGAAACATTTAAAGGTTATTAAATCAGTAATTTTTACCACCACAAAGAGTCTTTGACATGAAGACAGCCATGTTTAAAATAGGGTTAGTACAGACACCTCCAGAGCACTAGGTGTCACTATAATCACTGTTTCATGACATAATCATTTCACTCTAACAACCAGTGCACTGTTTCAGGAATAATTGCTGATTGTACTATCATACAAGCAGATTAAGGTGACTAAAGCGTGGTCAGACCTATCAAAAATGCCCACAGGAACCACAGTCATGATTTATACTACAGCTCACCTCCCAGTAGATGGAGTCATCAAAGCAGTTCTGGTCTGGTGGCTGTCCCCAGAATGGAAGCCTCAATATCAGACCTGAAGAGTCAAACATGACAGTGAACAAACTGACCAGCCAAAAGAATCTTCTCATAAACATGCTACAGTGTGAGGTTTAGTGATTTCATTATCTGGAGTCACCAATCATATGCATGTCTGGTTCAAAATATCATATAATGAAAACAAAGTCATGTTGATCAACTTCTGTCCAGAGATGTGGTTTGAAACTCTATACCAGTGTTTGTTGATGTTGACAAAGTAAAAACAGAGATATGATCACTCATATTTGATATTAAATCATATTTACACATCTGTAAAATTTGCAGATGTTACACAATTCAGCAGAACCTGCCCACACTGCCACCAAGTGGACAAAAAGGAACCTGCTTTTTGTTGTGGGTAGTTGTACAGTATACACACCACTACATCAACATAAGAATATTGTGAAAAAGTTCATTTTCATATTGTGTTCATAATTTAATTTAAAAAAAGGTCAAGTTTTATAATAATATGCACTCTTAAAAAAGATGTTTTTAAGGGTTCTTTAGTAAACAAAATGTTTCTAAATAGAACCATGAACACTCATGAAACCCAAATGGTTCTTTGCATGATGAAAGGGTTCTTCATATTGATGAAGAATGTACTGTAAATGGTTCTACAGTGAGGAAGTTAAGTATTTGGACACCCTGCAAATTTGCAAGTTCTCCCACTTAGAAATCATGGAGGGGTCTGAAATGTTCATCTTAGGTGCATGTCCACTGTGAGAGACAGAATCTAAAAGAAAAAAATCCAGAAATCACAATGTATGATTTTTTAATAATTTATTTGTGTGTTACTGCTGCAAATAAGTATTTGAACACCTGCCAATCAGCAAACATTCTGGACCTCAAAGACCTGTTAGTCCGCCTCTAAAAAGTCCACCTCCACTCCACTTACTAAATTAGAAGCACCTATTTGAGGTCGATAAATAGAGTAAAGACACCTGCCCACCCCACACAATCAGTAAGACTCCAACTACTAACATGGCTAACACCAAAGAGCTGACCAAAGACACCAGAGACAAGATTGTAAACCTTCTCAAGGCTGAAAAGGGCTACGGGGCAGTTGCCAAGCAGCTTGAAAAAAGATTAACTGTTGGAGCAATTATTAGAAAATGGAAGAAGCTAAACATGACGGTCAATCTCCCTCTGACTGGGGCTCCATGCAAGATCTCACCTCATGGTGTATCAATGATCCTAAGAAAGGTGAGGAATCAGCCCAGAACTACACAAAAGGAGCTGATCAATTACCTGAAGAGAGCTGGCACCACTGTTTCCAAGGTTACTATGGCTAATACACTATTAGCACTTTTCCACCAACACGGAACCGGCACCGTTCTGGTTCACGAACCTAATTTTGAACCGTTCGGCGCATTTCCACCAACAAAAATAGCGCCCTGAACCAGGAACGTTCGTTCGCAGCAGGTACCAAAAAATACTTGGTTTTTCAGTGCAAACCAAACGCACCTGCGCACTCAACGCAAGAAGATGGTGGCTCATAGCGTACAGTGGTCCATTGAAGAAACTCAGTTTTTGTTATCTATTTGGTGTTCTCTGGAGTTTCAGCAGAAACTTGAGGGGAGTATTAGAAAGGAGAAACTCTACAGCGAGCTGGTGGAGGATTTAGCTCGGGCAGGTTTTGTTTGTTCAAGAGAGCAAGTGATAAATAAGCTAAAGAAGCTAAAAAAGGACTACAGAAATTCGCTCTGTTATCTTTGCTTATAATTCCACTTTGTTGATGACGTACACCATGACATATCCTCGGTTCAACTAAAGCTAGTGGAAATGCAGGCTGGTTCACTAAAAAGCACCAAGGTTCTCATAAGCCTGAACGGCACCAGTTCAAGAACCAGAGTTATTTTGGTGGAAAAGTGCTATAAGACGTCATGGTTTAAAGTCATTCATGGCAATGAAGGTTCCCCTGTTTAAATCAGCACACGTCCAGGCCCCTCTTAAATTTGCCAATGACTATTTGGATGATCCAGAAGAGTCATGGGAGAAAGTGCTGTGGTCAAATGAGACCATCAATCAAAAAAAAAAATCAATCAAAATTTATTTATATATCGCTTTTTACAATGGACATTGTCACAAAGCAGCTTTACATAATCAGTATCAGACATTTTGATTCTAAGCCCGATGTGAGCAAGCCGTGGCAACAGTGGCAAGGAAAAACTCCCTCAAGGCTTGAGGAAGAAACCTTGGGAGGAACCAGACTCACAAAGGGGATCCAT
>BRDA01001954.1:29622-42195 GCA_036984385.1 Crenuchus spilurus
CCTCACTGTATATAGGCGCCTTTTGAAAATTATTCTATAGAACACCTACTATTATTCCAAGCTTGACATCATAACTACAGTAGAACCCTATTTGGGGCTATATAGAACAATTTTCCAAAAGATTCTGTATAGAACCATCTACAACACTTTCATCGTCAATCTGAATAAGCCTTTCAAAATGGAAAGAACCCTTTGGGTTCTTTGAGTGTTCTTTGTTATATATAGAACCATATTTTTTTTACTAAAGAACTTTTGAAGAACCATCTTTTTTAGGACTGTACAGGTGAAGTCACAATGAAAAAAAAACCAAAGAAGAAGTAACCAAAGTAGTCCAAGACTTCAGATGGTTAATGAGGAGACGTGCATTATTTTTGAATTGTTTACACTTCAGAAATAAAACTGGAATGTCTTTCATTATTTGACTTCAAGTTCTGTTTAAAATTCCTGAGAAATTTGAATTGTGAATCCAGTAATGTGAAAACAGTTTATTTGAATCATAAGCAGAATGTTATACCTCTATTATCTTTATAATAGTTTATTTCTCTATTGAGAAATTACTAACCTGTAATCGCTCCACCAACCAGTGCAAAACCAAGAGATGAGGCCAAAGCTGCACCCTGAATACCTGGATCCACTCTAAAGGCAAATCAACACAAACACATGATGAGATCAGATAGAAAAAGATATTCTCACTGTCTAGTGCAGCTCTGAACATCAGGACATACTGATATAGAACCATCACATTATGTCAAAGATCATTTACATTAAAATCCAAAAAGTCAAAATTTTGCATCTTTAGTTTAAAATTGGAACTGAGATGCTAACAATGCTAACAAACACTAGAACTCAATGGTCACCTAAATAACCTAGTTGTGGAAATACACCACCAAAATGTCCCTCATCCAGATTTTAATTTAGTTGATGGGGTTTAGAACAAATCAATAAAATCTCACTGTTGCTAAAACTAATTCTACTTCAGCATTTCCTGTTCTAAGATGGCACCATTCAGCTACACAAGTTTTTGTTATTTTTAAAGGTCACAGCAAGTCATACTGTGTCCTAAACCACATCCAGTAAGTCATCATTAAGATATGGTTGATGTTTGAGTGGTTTCAGAGATGTTTTGATCATTTATTTTCACATGACTGCACTAAAGTAAAGAAGTATAATTTGGGCTATAAACATGCCAAACAAAAATGTTATTTAAAAGGAGGTACTTTCAAAGAGAGCCAAAGTGATGCTTTAATGACATTATAATGGCAAATAATACATTTTAGCTCCAGCTTTATTTAAAGAGTAACTGTGTAAGTCTGCATACAGGGCTAGATCTTGGTTTTGCTATTGTCTAGTCTCACCCGTCTTTCCTGCCCAGCAGCGCGGCCACTATTCCAGCCAAACCTCCCAGGATGCCAGGCATGCCGTGCAGGTTATGAACTCCACAGGTGTCCTGAATTCCCAGGCTGGATGCAAGGATGGGCTGTAGAATAGTCAGGGAAAGAAGTTTTATTGATTTCTCCAGTATGAAAGCACCAAACAACACCAGCTTACAACAGATGACAACCCTTAATAGTATCAGTTAATTTGTACTGTATTTATACTGCAGCTACACAACTAACACATTTATAAAAGCATAGAAATCATATGTACATATATAATGTTCCACTTACTTCAGATATAGTCCAAATTCTGCTTCTTTAGATTAGAACTGGAGTTGCAATACTAACATTGCTAACAAACAGTAGAACTCAACAGTGACCTAAAAGAATCTGTCAAAGTTCATCACCAAACCTTCCCTGAAGCCACCTCATCCAAATTTTAATTCAGGTCTTGACTAGTTGGTTTATTCAGACTGTCTCACAGATCCAGTTCTAAACTAAAGAAACTCCAAACATGTCTTGACTTCATCTGAAATAAGTGGACAGTGTCTTTTTGAGGGATGTTTGTATGTGCTGTATAGCTGGACATACGTACAGAGAGGAATTTGAAGCCGAGAGTGGAGATGATTCCGGCGGTGACACCAATCACCATGGCTCCATATGGGCCAATGTTCATATCAGCACATGTTCCAACAGCAACTCCACCGGCCAGGGTAGCATTCTGGATGTGCACCTTTACGAGTCATATGAAATATTATATTGTGCATGGTGTCATGGTGTCCAGTGACTTAGTTCAATTAAAATACAATAAAACAATACCCAACAGTGTTCAACAAATGAATAGTTTTGAGTCTATTATACTGTTATACAGTATATATCAATTATTCAGAATGTATTATAAAATGTCCATTAGCCACTATGAATTATTCAGTGTCCACTATGAATTATTAATTATCCACTATGAATTATTCAGTATCTATAACAAATTATTCAGCATCCTTTATTAATTATTTAATAACTACTATGAATTATTCAGAATCCTTTATTAATTATTTAATAACTACTATGAATTATTCAGAATCCTTTATTAATTATTTAATAATTACTATGAATTATTCAGAATTCTTTATTAATTATTTAATGACTACTATGAATTATTCAGCATCCTTTATTAATTATTTAATAACTACTATGAATTATTCAGAATCCTTTATTAATTATTTAATAACTACTATGAATTATTCAGAATTCTTTATTAATTATTCAGTAACTACTATGCATTAATCAGTATCAACTACAAACTATTCAGTATCCACTATGTACTGTTCTGTATCCTTTGTGATTTTTTCAGTGTCCACAATGAAGTATTAAGCATTGACTATGATCCACTATGAATTATTATGTATCCCCTATGAACTATTTGGTGTCTACTGTGAACTTTTCAGAATCTAATATGAATTAGTCAGTATCTGTTGTGAATCACTCAGTATCCACTATGAATCTTCAGTTAATTCTTTCATATCCACCATGAATTATCCCTTATCAACTATTTGGTGTGTACTGTGAATTATTCAGCATTCACTATGAATTTTTCAGTATTGGGGTCTAGTCTAATTTTTAAGTTTTGTAGTCTAGACTCTGGCTGTCTAGGAGAAAGCACTGAGATGTTATGGAGATCTCTGTTTACGTGATTCCTTCCTTTGAGTTTATTTACTGTGTTTTCTCTCACCATGTCCAACTTGCCCTTCCCTTCCACCAGGCTGGAGGTAGCATATGCGGCCAGTGCACATGCAGCCAATGAGAAGTATGTGTTAATAATGGCAGTGAGCTGTGGAGCTCCAGATTCAGCTATAGCGGAGTTAAAACTGGGCCAGAACATCCACAGAAACACAGTACCTACAGAACCAGATACAGCACAGTCAGATGGAGGCCTATATATACATATCGATCTAACACATCTGAGCACACACACACACACACACACACACACACACACACACACACACACCATTGGTTTATTATTAATTTATTAATATTTACTTTGTCTAATAACAGTTTACATTTTCTCAGTTTAACACAATATTTGCACACTTTTCCACCACATTTTATACTTATTTTAAACTTAGAAGCTCAATAAAACATGCAGCTTAACCAGTGGTGTACTAATAAACACAATACTGCGTATGGTAAAACTGTAACAGTGATAATATTGTATTATAATAATTATTTATTGAGTTTCCAGGTCTTATAGAACAGTAGAACCTGGATTACAAACACAGGAACTGTAGCACAGTAATAGTAGTACATGTGCAAGACCTTTCTGGTTGGGTCTCGTGGAGCTTAAGAAGTTAAATAAAATGTAATATCAAATAATGACATTAGGCTTGATGAAGAAAATCTAACAGCTAATAATATTCTAATCATCTTCTGCTCTGTTCCTGGTTCTGTTTAATGTGTGGAGCTGCAGATCCAGCCACTGATTTTCTGAAGATGTGTAAAATAACTGGGTGTCAGTGTGGATGTGCTTTGTGGAGGTGATGGACATACCGATCATTGCAAACAGGTCAGAGTGGTAGACAGACCCGTCATTGTCATGGCCATTTCGGAGGCCGGGTCGATAAAGAACACGAGCCACAGCAAGTCCAAAGTACGCTCCGAATGCATGGATGGTCATGGAAGCACCAATATCAGAGGCCTGTAGAGAGTAACATTCAGATAAAACTGTCATTAATGATCCTTAAAGGAAGGGATCCCCACAAAAATCAAAGACAGTATGAGTTTAAAAATACATTAAAAGTTATTTGAATGTTTAAAGTACTGCCCTAAACCACATCCACTAGTCTGTGAGACCTTCATTAAAAAAAGAGGTTTGAATAGGTTCAGAAAAGTTTCGGTGAAATATTTTATAGATACATCTTCATGCTATTTTGGTGATTATTGAGTTGTAGTGTTTGTTAGCCTCACAGCTTCAGTTCTAAACTAAAGAAGCAAAATTTGGACTCCAGACATGTCTTGGCTGATCAACTACATCTAATTTAAGTGAAGAAATATGTAAATATGAATTTCTTAATTATTATAAATATATTAACAGTTAATAATAACAGGCAATAAAATAAATGAATAAAGTCAAAAATAAAAAGAAACAATGTACTGCTTAATCATTATTTAGCATTACAAAGTGAGAATTAAATAACGCTAATTAAGATGAAGTAATAAATATAGTTTAAATAAAGTTTTTCTCTTTGTTGGTTTCAGAGATGATGATGATGATGACGATGATGATGATGATGATGATGATGATGATTATTGTTGTTGTTGTTGTTGTATGCATAATGAAAATAATGTGCTTATCCCTTTAACATTCTGCTCAAACCATTTGGTAGAGCACATTTAAATCAATATACAGTATCTTATTGAAGAAGATGTTGAACAATATGATTGTGCCATCTTTACCAATCAGTAGAGGTAGGTTAAGCTAAAAGACGTCCACTAGAGGTCACTAGAAATGCAACATTTTCATGTCTGAATATAAACCATCAATGCTTCGTAGCCAAAACCACAAGTACAGTTTTTCTCAGTTGATTTGGTTCATTTCTCACAACAGAATTGAAATTCTCAAAACTGTTCATTCAAGCTCCACATCTCCTTGTCACTTGTGCAGATCATAATAGCATTTCTCATTGTGTTTCTCATTGTGTTTCTCATTGTGTTTATCATTGTTTCTCATTTAGCAAATGCTTTAGTACATTCATACAAATGGTCAAGTACAATTATCTGCTGTTTTTTACATTATCAGCTGCTTATGTCATGTTCATCAAAATATGTTCTACTGTTTGTCTGTTAAATTGTCTTACCATCCAAAACATTTAGGCTTTGGGGCATCGCCTCGGTTATTACATGCAAAAGTGCTGAACATGTTCTCATATCGCTCAGGCATCATTTGTACATTCCTATGAAATTTTTCACTAAATTTATGTCATTTATCCTAAATTGATGATGTTGTGCAATCATCCAAGGTGAATCTTGGCATTCAGGTCAGAAGGGGAATTTGTGAGGGTTAAACCACAGAATATCCAGCGTTTCTGTAATCAAGAGCTGACAACATGACTAAGTATTCTGACGGCCTTGTTCATAGGCAATGACACACAGATGAGACATTCTGATGGCACTGACTAGTTGATTGACATAAATATTTGATTTTGAGGCAAAAACAAAGAATTTTGAGTGAGTTACATGCTTTTGCAGGTGTTTCATTGAGTTTTGCTGTTTGTATGGAGGACCAAAAATGACAAAAGTATAAATAAATAAATAAATAAATGTATAAATAAATAAATGAATGAATAAATAAATAAATAAATAAATGAATAAATAAATAAATAAATAAATAAATAAATGGACGACCAAACATGACAAAAGTATAATTAATAAATAAATAGATATCATTTTTTTCATGAAAAAGTGTATATCTATTTATTTATTTATTTTAACTTTTGTCATGTTTGGTCCTCCATTTATTTATTTAATTATTTATTTATTTATTCATTTATTTATTTATTTATTTATTTATTTATTCATATATTTATTTATACAGTTATTTATTTATTTATTTATACTTTTGTCATTTTTGGTCCTCCATACTTTGCTGTGCTGTTTGCTGCTGTGAGAAATGCACTTGTTGTGATGAGAATGTAAACCATGATGTGAGAAATGAACCAAATCGACTGAGAAAAACTGTAATAAACTGGATCAAATGCTGAAAAGTCATTAGTGCTGTTACATCACCACACATATGAGTGTGGTGTTTACAAAGTGAACAAAATTAGCATCTTATTGTACAGTTTTAGTATTTGTAGTTTATGTTCTGATTTTACTATACAGTTCATCTCATTATATGTTTAAAGTGTATTTTTTTTTTAATTGTGTGGTCTTTAAAAACATCCTACCCAAACCCAGAAAAATAGATACATTTCTTCTTTTTTGGTGAGGATGTTAATGGGTTAAACATGAATATGATTCATTTAGACATTACTTAACCATTAACTAATGAGCAATATCTGCAATGTGGTGCATTTTGAAATGACTTGGTTTTCCAGTGGTCCAGTACTTCAGACACCGAGAACATGAGTGAATTACTCTACACTCCTCACCCCCAGAAATGTGATGGCCAGGTGCTCATTCATGCAGAAGGTGGTGATCTCCAGCAGGGTCATGATGAGCAGCTGCACTGGGCTGGTCTTCCCCAGAACCGCTCCAAACGAAATCAGCACGGTGGCTGTGCTGAAGTCAGCATTGATCATACTGTAAAGAGAGGAGTGTAGATGAGGGCAGATGATCCTGCTGCTTAGTTTGGATATTTGTGTGACACTGAAACAAGCTGAAGCTTATAGAGGCTCTTGGCATTGAGCAAAGCAGAGACTCTGACAATCTATCAAGCTCCTCACAAGTCACTTCACACGAGTCTGACTCAAGACTCTTATATTCATTTAGTAATTCAGGCAGTTTCATTCTGAATCCCACCACAACAACTGCCCATACAGTTGTTGTGGTGCCTCTGCCTCTGTCTCTCTGTCTGTCTGTCTATCATACACTTTAGACTCTAAGGTGTATGATAGACAGACAGACAGACAAACAGACATAGAGACAGAGGCAGACAGACAGTCAGATGGACAGAGAGACAGACAGAATGATAGGCAGACAGACAAACAGACATATAGAGAGATAAAGAGACAGACAAAAACAACCAGACAGACCGACAGAATGATGGCAGACAGGCAGACAGACAGACAGACAGACAGACAGACAGACGGACAGACACATAGACAGACATACAAATAGATAGATAGATAGATAGATAGATAGATAGAGAGAGAGAGAGAGAGAGAGAGAGAGAGAGAGAGAGAGAGACAGAGACAGACAGATGGATAGACAGACAGACAGACAGACAGACAGACCGACAGACAGACAGAGAGAGAGAGAGAGAGAGAGAGAGATAGACAGACACACAGACCGACAGACAGTCAGACAGACAGACAGATAGACAGATAGATAGATAGATAGACAGACAGACAGACAGACAGACAGACAGACAGACAGACAGACAGACAGACAGACAGAGAGATATATGGCTGAATGGATGGATAAATGATGAATGAATGAATAGATAAACAATGTGATTGGTTAGATGTGCATGTACCTTTCAACAGAAACCAGGATCTTCCCATTATGCATGTGCCAAATGTTCTGAAGCAGTAAACCCCACTGTAGGCCGAAGGCTGCCAGCAGCAGGTTAATGCCCACACTGCTGAACCCATATCTCTTCAGGAAGGTCATCAGGAAACCAAAGCCAATGAAGATCATAACGTGGACATCCTGAAACACTTCAAGCACAGACAGAGAAGCTCCCGTCATGTTGTGTGTACAAGGTAACTGAGGGGTTGTGATCTTTGCCTCTAGTTAACCTCCATGTCATGTCTACTCCACCACACTGTCTCATTCACTTTACATGAGCCTCATTATGCTGAGAAGAACACCCGGGCTATCGTCAGTCATGGTCAATGACCTTAGACCTTGCTCAGCTCTGGAATATAATTATATGAGTCATCCCAAAAGGCCACACTGGAGAGTTTTTATTAGCCGTATATCTGCTGAAACCCTTTTAAATGAGTACATTCAGCTACTTTATGGTCACCTATTACATTTAGTCATACTGTATACAGTCTCCACAGAGAAGCACTGATTAAAAGATTGGAGCTCTCAGGAGTTACACATGAACCTAATGTCCAATGCTAAGGTCAGCTAGAGGGACGTAAAGCCCCCCAAGCTGTATAACTGTGTTCCCTGAATTGTCCAGTGTTAATCATGCAGTATTAAAACCTGACCTCATTAATGCTCCTGTGAGTAGAGATCAGCAAAGTGAGAATATAACAGATTTCAGAAGAATCACTGGATCAGCAGCTGTCTACAAACTGTGAAATATAGAGTGTTGGTTCTTTTTAATACTAATTCTAACCCTAAGCTTAATCCAGACACCAAGACTGCTTGTCTTCTCTTCTTCCTTTCCCTTCTCTCTAACACTCTTCTCTTTATTTTCCTTCCATATATTTCCTTTTTCTACTCTCTATTACTGTTCTCATTCTTTTACTTCTCTTCTCTTCTCTTCTCTTCTCTTCTCTTCTCTTCTCTTCTCTTCTCTTCTCTTCTCCTTTGTCTCTAATTTTCCTCTCTTAATTTATTTTATCTATTTCTCCCTTCTATTCTTTCGGTTTCTCTTCTCTCTATATCCATTCTCTTAGTTTATGTTCTACTCTTTTTGCACATCTTCTCTTCTTTTCAATTCTTTCTTTTTTCTGTATTTCCATTTACTTATCTCCATTTCTTTTTTTCATTTATCATCTTTTTTCTCTTCTCTTCTTTTCATTTATCTTCTCTTCTCTTCTTTTCTTTTCATTGATCTTCTCTTCTTTTCTCTTCTCTTTTCATTTCCCTTCTCTTCTTTTCTCTTTTCATTTATCTTCTGTTCTTTTTTTCTCTTCTTTTCATTTATCTTCTGTTCTCTTCTCTTCTCAGGACTCACTATAGGTAAGACTCATCACAGCTCATTCTTAAGATCACAGGATATAAACTCAATCATGGAGCTGATAATAATCAGGGCTGATTGCCAAGCACTTTCTGACGGTCTCATTTCCACTTGGCCTGGAGAACTTAAAACAATGCAGTGTGGAGTTGAGGTGTGGTTTATGTTTTGGTGGTAAAGGATGCACCCCCAGCTTCCTCAGAGAGCCCCCATTATGAGCACATGATTGGAAATAGATGTGTCTCTCTACTGGAGGAAGCCAGTCCTGTGTATCATTAGCGTTTCTGTTCCAGGCTCCACATATGGTAAACATGTCTAGAACAGTGTCACATGATAATTGGACCAAAGACCTCCAACTTCTACTATGAATGAATTTTGGAAGTTTACAGAGATGTGCTACACCATCAGCACGTGAAACCTGACATTGCCAAAACAATACCATTATTTAAGCTAAATCTCCTCCATTTCCAATGATAATGTTCTGTTCATCTCTTTCACAGCGCTGGTCTGGATCTGCCTCTCCAAAGAAACAATTAAGCTGAGATAGAGGTTCAGACTAAACAGGAAAAGCATGGCTTCAAAACAAATGTGCCAAGATTAAAAATGCCGAAATTCCATTCTTATCGTAAATGCATATCAAGCAATAAGAAATATCATTTTCGGGCAGCACCACCCTGAACAAGCTTCTAGACATTATTAGTAACTGGTCAGTTCAAAGCATTTGAGGAACAGTCTAGAAAAATATTAGAATATAGTCTGTAGTGGTTTTAGATGCCCCGTTACATCCCAATAAAAGCAATACAACAGGAATCTCACCAAGCTTCGCCCACAGCAGCTACTGTTGTGAGATTTGACAAGCTTTACCACACATAATTCAGTTTCTATACATATAGAAGACATTATTGATTGCAAATACTTATTTTGTATGTTAAGACTGATGCAGATCAACTTTATTGATCCCAAAGTTAATGACAAAATTACATTAGCAAGTTTCACACATAGTTTCACTGTACAGAAGTAAGTTACAATAGAAGAGAATAAGGTTAAAGGTTTGTCTCTTAACATATATGCATACACATGTGAGACAGAACTGTTGTAGTATGATAATCGTTGGATAGTACACAACCTTATAGCATTTAATGCTAATGAAATAATACAGTAGCAAAGTCAATTGTGGGCAGAGCCAAATCCAAAATTTAAACAAGTTACACATTTCCAGATGTAGCTATGTGAGATGGGTATCCCGTACACTTCAGCACATACATGAAGTTTAAGCAGCTACGGACAGATACGGCAACGTTCAGGAGATACATGAACCTTTTTCTGTGTAAACTTCCCGTAATTGCCCACATCATGGCCATGTCTTTGCCAATGTGCCTTGTTTGTTTATGTTTGCCATGTGCTCTTTTTTTTACTTTCACATCATGTCTCCATGTCCCTGCCCTTGTCATGTCATCCTGTCTTGTCATTGGCCACACCTGAGTCTTGTCTGCTCACAGCCCTGTCCCTTCATCATGTGTTAATCATTGTTTACTATAAAGCCTTTCTCATGTGTCAATGTCATTGCGAGTTTTTCACCATAGCCATGTTATATCAACCTGTTATTGTCATCATTGCCATAGTCCAGTGTTTGTTTTGTTTTTGTAACCACAGTTGTTTGTTTTTTAATAAACATTTTCTGGAATCCCACACTACTTCTGATCTCCTCCAGCACCCCATACTGACACCCATACTCAAACTTGGTGTTGTCTGTAAAATGTCAATTTTGGTTTTTATTGTTTTTCTGGAGGGATTGGCGCCCTGTCTGGGGTTTAAGATACCCTGCCCTGCCTTGTGTCCGGTGAAAGTATGGGGGACACTTTGTGACTCTGACCGGATTAAACAGATAAGATAATGGATGGATGGTTGTTTTTCCTGTTTTAATGTTCTGGACTACAGTTGTAGTTACACTAGATAACCACTTACACTCCTTCATTTGGTCAAAAACTCTTACAGTTCAATCCATTTGTTGCCTTTTTGAGAAGATCTGTCAAACAGTGATGCTCAAGATAACAAGGCAAACACAATACAACGCTCAGTAGCTAAAACATTAGTTAGATTATGTGCACTGAAATACAAACACATGCACTAGTAATCTAGGGGGCAGTGAGCACACTTAGAGTGGTGGGTAGCCCTATCCATGGTGCATCAGTTGAGGGTCAAGGTTGAGGGTCAAGGGGACTTCAGTCATGTCTTGTCGGTTTTATTGAACCAACAACTTTCTGGTCACAAGGTTCATTCCTTAAACACAAACCCACAGCTGCCCCCTTGGTACTACAATGTTACTACCACAAGTACCATGGAACTACAATGGTAATACTACAGTAATGCAACAAAGTAATACATATTTACTATGGTAGAACTAGTTGTAATACTGTAGTATTCTTATTGTAGTACATCATGGTAGTTTCCAAAAACATGGTTTTACCAAACAGCCATGATAGTATGATAGTAGATTTTTTCAGGATTTATTTAGTTCAGTTGAGTAGAAACACAACTCAATGCAAACTCAAAATGCATTTTGTTCCACATTCATACCACACTACACTGTTCACTAGCAACTACCAGTGCATCCAGACTATGAAGGAACACATATCATGCAGTAAACTTAAAAGTGTTAAACAAATCAAAATATGTTTTAGATTTTAAATTCTTCAAAGTAGACACACAACTGATGTCTCAAACACATTAAGAGGCAAGAAATGCAAGTCATGAACTCTTAACAAGTCACAGCTGTTAACTGAAAGCCATTCCAGGTGACTACCTCATAAAGCTGACTGAGAAAATGCCAAGAAAACTGCATCTAAACAAGAGGTGCCTACTGTGAAGAATGTAAAATATAAACATATTCTGGTTTGTTTAACACTGTTTTGTTTACTAAATAATTACAGATGTATTTCTTCATAGTCTGGAGGACTTTAGTATTAATCTACAATGCAGAACATTTTTAAATCCTGAAAAGACACTGAATGTCCAGAAGGTGTGTATTGACGGGTACTGTATAGTTATACATAAGAATCATCAATAAATACTTCATGTTAATATTTACTGTATAAACTGATTCTGAAGTCTTAATATATGTAGCCTTATGATAAGAGTGCACTCTTAAAAAGGTTCTTCAAGAGTTTCTTAATAAAAAAAGGGTTTATAAAGAAACATCAACATTCAAAGAACCCAAAAGGGTTCCTCTATTACAAGCTTGACATCATGACTACAGCAGAACCTTTTTGGCGCTATACAGAAGTTCTGTATATTGATAACATTTTCCTCATCAACCTGAAGAACCCTTTCATCATGGAAAGAACCCTTTATCCACAAGAAGGGTGTGTTCGTGGTTCTGTATAGAACCATTTTCTTTATTAAAGAACCTTTGAACAACCATCATTTTTAAGAGTGTATGTTTGAAACATTTCATGTTTCTAGATGTTTCTAAACTGCACAGATGGCCATACAGCAAACAGGCTTGTCTTTAAGGACTTTAGTCTTAGAAACTAATAAAAGTATTTTTCCAAATGCTTAACAGCCAGAGAGAGAGAGAGAGAGAGAGCAATAGTTATATGTCTTGAAGACATATCGCGGTTTTTC